>BQNB010039791.1:28204-47851 GCA_026074375.1 Tanacetum coccineum | reverse complement strand
ATTCTCTCCAAGAACTTTGGGACATGGTTGGCACATCAAGTATAATAATTGATCATTAATCAAATAATCAAATTCATTATATATCTACTACCTAACACACAAATAAACCGATTTACTATTGTCCTATTCCATAATTTCGACACACTTTCACATTTGAATAAACTATGATTAAAAATGATAACCAAGTCAAACTCTTGTAGTCAATATTTCTCTCATAGTTCTTGAATGCATCAACTTTGACCAAAATCCACCTTTCTTCTTTGCATCATTTTCCATAATCCTTTCACTAACAAATGCCATGGATTTGCTCTTGTTTAGCTTGCTCTTTCTACCACCATGCATGGGAGACGCAACGTACGAGGAAGAAGAAGAAACAGAAGATACTGAAGACACAGAAGATGAAGAACAAGAAGACGAAGAGTCGTAGGCAATGACTCTCGATGAAGATCTCGATATCTTGGCTAATCTAGCGCGTAAACACAACGAGCAAACGCCGGGCGATTGCTCGTGTTTCGGGTGTTTCTTGCATTTTTTGGAAGAAGATGATGGTGGTCTTCTTCTATTGTTGTTCATTTTTAGGTGTTATTAGGGTTTGTATTAGGGTTTGTATATATAACTACTAGCTAGCTAGGGTTAGTTTTGGTGTTAGGTGGTTTTGTGCAATTTTATGATGTATATATAGGGTTTGTAGAAAGTTAATAAGTTAAGTTTCTATGAGGGTTCATAGGAGTTTCGATAGAGTTGCATGAATATTACTTTTTTTGACCACCATTTTGTATAGGTTTCTTTTTTTGTTTTTGAAAAGTCAAGTAGGTTGACTTCAAGTTCAAGCTAATGCACGTATGGCTAGCTAGAGTGTTTGATATGATATTTTCTTACCTCCAAAAAAAGAAAAAACCCAAATACATGAATCAATCAATAGAAAATAAAGTGCCACCGCTATAAAAAAAATTTGTATCTTTTTTTTTGAACGGCGATTTTATTAGAAACAAAAACTAGCAAGGAGCTAGATTACAAAACAATAATATAGGGGTTTTCACTATTGTATGTATTATTAGGACATATTTACCCTCACGGTAAATAGCTGGTTTAGAAAAACATAAAAGGGTAAAATGGTCATAAAATACATACAATAGTCGAAATTCAAAAGTTTATTGACACTTTAACAAAAAAATTAGTACACTACACACAATAGATAAATGTGTCAAGTTAGATACACTTTTTTTATAATTTGCCTTAGAAAATAAAGTGCCACCGCTATAAACAAAATTGTATCTAGTGACGACATATAAAAAGATTGTCACCAAAAATACAAAAAGGGTCATTAAAAGTGAAAAATTGTCACCGAAGATATAAAAAAAGTGTCATTATAATTCCCATACGCTTCTCTCATATTTAAAATAATGTAACTCGATGTATAGTTTTAAGGGCTAATTGCTTGAAAATGCATCTAACGTGACACTTTTTATGGTTGTGTGTATCCATCTTTTTTTCTCATTTTGTCATAAACATTCAAATTTTGATCTTTATGTGTATTTTGGGACTATTCTGTCATGTACAATAACTATTTTATCCTTCAAAATAAAAAAAAAGTAAAGTAAAATGATCACAAAATAAACAAAATGTCAAAATTTGAATGTTTAATGACAGAATAAGAGAAAAAAGGATAGCTACAAAAAAAAAAGAAAATAACAAGTTGAATACATTTTCAAGCGACTAGTCCTCATTTTAGTGACACAATAAAAATGTAAGTACATATTTTTTTGCCTTTCGTGACATTTTTTATTTTCAAAAAATGTTATTAAATATCAAAATTTAAGGCTTTTATTTACAATTTCTAAAAAGTGTCAATAATTTGTTAGACTTATCGCACTTTTTGTGTCATTAAAAACTTTGTCATTAAACGTGAATTTTTTTTCTTATGCAGAGATCAAAACGGCTTTATTAAAACGTACAAAGTTAATATCTTTTGGACTATCAACTTTGTAAGAGTACTATTATAAACTTACACGATTTGCCCATGTCTAATACTAGCGATGTACATTGCTACATTATCTATTACTAGTATCTATACTAGCCGGGTACCCGCGCAATCCGGCAGCGGGTACCCGATAACTAAATATTGTGGCGAATAAACGTCGTTCATTTATATGTTTTTTTAACGTAACTTAACGAAATAATTACAAATTTTAATTAAATAACTATTAACCATACCGATGCAACTATTTCACATCAAAATAACATAAGGTTCAAATTAAAGAGAGTAGCGTAAGTAGCATATTTAAAGATATAAATTAAAGCTAAACGTCAATACAAAAATGAAATGTAATAGACATTAAAAAGATAACTCGTTAACAATATAATAATCAAATAAAATAGTTAAGAACCTAATTGTTTATAAAAAAATTATATTTTTACCTTAACGTTTGATGAAGATTTGACTTGTCGAATGACGTAAACCATAGTGTTAGAACCCATTGAAGTTATAAATTTTTAGATTAATATTTTGAAGATGGATTATCAATGTTAATCATGTATATATACAATTCACAAATCAATTTTTTTTTATATAAAGCAGTAGAGATGCATACTATTGAATGAACGGTTTCAATATTAAATGTTTGTAACCAACTTTTCTTATTAAATGAGCGGTTTCAACATTAACTTAATAACCATGATTATGACCATGTAATCAATATGAAATGTACTCCGTCTTACCAATAATGAAATTCATGGCGAAGGGTAGGTTCTGGAGATTCAAAATTAGGGACGTAGTTAATGCTTCATTAACCTCCTTTTGACCAAGCGAGTTTATTTAATAAACTCTTTTTCAATGGAAGCTTATCATAAAATAAACAATGCTAGTTTTAATTAAACAAATTGTTTTAAACATTAACATATTGGGTGTGATTTAAAAAAATGTGTATTTGAGGTTGGACAAAGAATAAACCCATCCGCAATTCCTTTCTTTTTACTCTTTTTTCTTTTCTATTATTTAAAACCCCCCCACAAAGGTATCACTCTGCCACAAATTAAATTCGTAGCACCCCAGAAGGGCTTTTAATACAAAAACTACTTAATCTTTTTTTTGGGACTGTCCTTTTTTAATGTTACTTCAGTCGACTCACCCCAACGAATTATTTTGATGGCCTCCCTATTTGTCTTTGGTTGCTTTGTTTTAACTGTTTTGCCATTTCGCCCAATTTTCCAATTATTTTTTGAGGTTTAGGGGGAAAATTTGGATTGGAATTTGGGTTGGACAAATGTTTTGGCGTTTTGGGTTTTTAAGAATGAGGTTGAAACTTTATGGATGTTATGTGATTTTTAGAAAGCTTTGAGAATGTCGATGTGTTAAGTATTTTTTTTTTTTTAGTTAAACAATACTTAAGGGTACAACTTTTAAAAACATAAAAGAGGTAAAACCTAACCAAAACTCTTGACCCAGACACAAATAGATCGAAAACCCACAAAACGAAAACCCACCCCAAAAGCTCGGGAAAAACACCACTATTGTTAAATCAAGAATTTCGGTGGGTTTGGTCGATACCTGGGCGGCGGGAAAAATCTACAGTTGATGTTGGAAGCGGTTACGAGGGCTTTATGTGGTACGTTTCAGACAATGGGGGGGAAAATATGTCTTCGGAACAGAGGGCCTTTTTTTTTATTTGGCGGGTGGGTGGGCGTTTGAACATGGGTTAGGTGTGAGTGTAAATAGAAGAGGAGGGGGAAGATGAAAAACTAAAAAAATCTTGAGACGTTGCAATTTTGTTTTTTGGTCGTGACCTTGTTAAGTTGGGATTTAATTGTATTTGGGGAAAATTTTTGGGGTTGGGCATCGCGCTCGCTCACTCGGGCGATTAAATCAAGGAGGTTTTCACAAATGGCGAGTTTTTGTTGTTTTATAAAATAAGGGGAGGCGATCCCCACTTACGCAAGCAAACTTGATAAAGATATCTCATTTATAAAACCAAATACCCTACGCTTTTTAAAGTATGTAGGGTTACGAATTGGTAATGTATTTAATCTCTTTCATAATGTGTTGGCGGAGTTATAGAGAATTTTATTTTGTTTGGGTTTTTTTATACATTTATTTATTTTCATTTTAAAAAAGGGGTATCTTACAATTTTCGAAAACTTTTTATATGGGACTTTTGAAGTTGGGTCTAGAAATTTGCTGTTATAATGTCAGTTTTAGCGACTTCTCTATTTTTTAAAAGGGGTTTTTACAACTTTTATATTTTAAAAAAGTGAAATAGGATATTTAAAGAAAAATTCATATATAGAAAAAAGAAAACAATAGTTCATTTTCAGTTTTTTTATAAATTAAGTCAAAATTCCATTAATACCTATGGCTTCTACCCGTTTTTCCATTTGGACGGGGGAAATAGTTTGACAATCATATTTGTTACACTTAGTGAGAACACACTTTTAACGGGTGTTTCGCGCGCGCGCGCTCTCACTAATCTTCACTATAAAAAAACTTTTTTGTCGCGTTTAATATTTTCCCCAGCCCTACTATTTCGCAATCGCGCATATTTCACTGCTCTCTAAGTAAACAAAATATAGAATACAAATAATAAAACTTCCTCCTCTTCTCCTTCATATAGAACAATTTTTATGAAAACCACACTATATGAAGTGATCTATACAAGCTCTTGTGTAGTAGTGTCATACCCTTTAAACCGTACTTTTTTTTATTTTTTTATAAAATTACAAAACAAAAAATACAAAACATAAAAAATAAAGTTTGATGCGTACAAAATATTAAAAAACAGAAAAACGAAACATAAAATGATAAAAAAACTGTGTTATAACAGAGTGTATAGAAGTTCAAATTACATTACGAATTAAGATACAATACTACATTTTCAATCTTTTAGGCCAAACTATTTGAGATTTGGTTCACATGAATTTATGACTTATTGAACTTTTATCCAACGATATTGGTAAACCTATAAAAGGTGGTATTTTAATACTACTTTTGATTCAAATGAGATTTCATAAAACAAGCAAACAACTTGGTTTGATTGGCTAAAAAATCTTCATCTTGTAATTTTGTAATTTTTCTAGCTTCTTGCTAGCTTTTTAATAAAGTGTTGTTCAAAAAAAAAAAGAAAAAAAAAGCATACAACTTCCACATAATTTCCCTTAAACTTCTTTAGTGGACATAGACACATGATATATTAATAGATCAATCTTTTAAATATGAAGAGCTTCTCATTCTTATCACTAAACTTTTATTAATCTAACATTAATCTTTGTTTTAAATACTTTATCTCATGGAATAACAACACTTAACTTTACTCATATATTCTCTTCATGAAACATATTTGAGACATAAAGTAGCTGCTAATGTCCTTTTTGCATGCGTGATCTTTAATTTGACTTGTCGATTAAGTTTAGATTAAGTTTCCGTGTCTATTCGGTCATGGTGTTACACGATTTATGGGTCGTTGACGACAATTTCATGTATGTTAAAGAGAAACTGAATGTATATTTAACCAATCCATAAGAAGTTAAGAACCGGTATACATTCGGTTTCTCTTTAAAGTAATGCAAATTGTCGTCAAAGACCCATAAATTGCATGCCAAGTTCCAAAGTAAAACAAACAATTTCTCGTTGGTCGATATTTACGTGGGAGTTACTTCGAAACTCCTATAAATCGCCATGTTCCAAGTTATAAACAAAGCATATCTCGTTAATCTGTCAGAACAAGCAAAGATTATCCGCGCGTTGCTGCGGCCGTTATTTTTTCGAGCGTTATTGCGGGGCATTTTTTTTTGTTCGGGTTAATTTCTTCGGTCTCATGTTTAATAGTTTGTTTTTTTTCTCATATTAAATTACAAATTTTTTTTCAATAAAGGGGATATTTTTTTTTTCGGGCCGATGAACAGTAACCACCGGCATAAAATTTTTTTGGGCCGATGAACAGTAACCACCGGGCTTAGCCGATGTGGGCTACACTGTTCATCGATGAACAGTAGCCCGTTACTGTTTTTGGCATTTTGTGTAATGATAAATGTGTATATATATAATATTCTTTTGTCCTTTTGGACATAACTAATTCACTTCTATAGTTTTGTCTATTATATATACATACAATTGCTGTGGAACAGTACAAGCTACAGTAGCCCAAATTATGGGCTAAAAGGTAGCCCACAATCTGCCCTAAAACCAGACAATACTGTTCACCGTTGAACAGTGCGTCGGCAAAAAGTACTGTTCATCGGCAAAAAAAAAAAATCGCACCGTGCCTAAAAAAGAAAACATTCGGGGAAAAATTAGCCCGCCGCAACGCAATTTTTTTTTCCCGAAGCGTAAAGAAAAAAGAAAATATTCGAGAAAAAATTAGCCCCGCCGCAACGCGCGGGTTCTTTTGCTTGTTACTATTATGTTTGTCTTATTTATTTCATTTTTTTATGTTTTATTCTTTAGAACGACATTCACAACCTATATCACATATCTCAAAATATAATTCACACATGTTTTTAGCGAGGTTTAAACTCATAACCTTTAAGTTGGTGGGAGAACTCACATACCTAAAAATACTTTTTTTTGAACGACAACTTTATTAAAAAAAACTAGCAAGGAGCTAGAAAGACATTACAAAGAAATAAGATAGGGGTTTTTTAACCAATACTCCCAAGAAAAAGCCCTATTACATCTACTAGAACACCATAAAAAGAACCAAGAAACAATGTCATCAAAAATCGACGAACGATTAGGAGGCGAAGCGTCAAAGACCAACTGATTTAGCTCAATTGGTTTGTCTTATTTAATTCATTATAAACCTCCTGTAAATTATCATTTGTCAAGAAAAAGAACAGATAAAGTGTAATAAAGTATGCAATATTGGAGGGATTAGCCGACTTTCTTATTCATTATATACGCTATAGTGTACTATTACGTCCTCTGCCAAATGTAATCATTTTATATAATTGTATGTGACTAAAAGTTAAAATAAAGTGTAAAATAAAGTGTAAAATATATATATGATGAGAAAAATGAAAAAAAATCACAGCACAAATCTTAAATGCATTCAGAAAATTAGGTCCATCACCTCATTATTTCTTTTTATTTATTTGAAACAAGCAAGATATTCTTCTGCGCGTTGTCACGGGGCATAATTTTTTTGCGAATCGATTTTAAACGAATGTTAAGTGGAAATGTGTTCGCGCATTGCGGCGGGGCTAACTTGTATGCAACATATGTATTTTATTTCACTGAGCATTTTTTTAACAATCACGAAATTTGAATGAGTATTTGTCGTTGGGCCGAGAGTATACGTTATTTATAGAGCGAACGGCTTTTAGTATGTATATAAATATAAATATGAATGCGGAATCTGTTTCTAAATGCAGTCGTAAATGGCAAAAAAGTATATGTTATTTATATAATTAAAATTTCTACAGAGTTGTGCGTTGTTGACCCCTGTCATTTATTTTAAGGTTATTAGGTAGTTTATGGTGTGTTTTGAGAGTGTCTTTTTTAATATATATACATTAAACTTCAACGTTTTTTATAAAATCATACAGCATTGCAATATTCGGCTCGTTTTGTTCGCAATTCGAAGATTTTTCCGCGGGTATTTTTTTTATCTGAATGAATCGGTAGATATGTGTTATATATTTGACAAATAAAGTTTATTAGTATATAAAAAAGTCGTAAATAGTTTAAAGTTGAGGGTACGTTTTGTAATTTTTTTTATTTATGTTAAACTTTAACATATTTTATAAGATCGTGCGTATGTCAGAAGCATTGCAATATTGCGCTCGTGTTGTTTGCAATTCCAAGATATTTCCGATGGTATTTTTTTATCTGAATGAACCCGTAGATATGTGATATATTTAATAAATAAAGTTTATTATATAAAAAAGTCATAAATGTTAAAAGTTGAGGGTACGTTTTATAAATTTTATTTTTTTCTTCTTCTCATTTTTAGGCGGTGGAAATCATTTTTTTTACTTTGGGCCGATTGATCAATTGTTTTTGCTTTTTTTTATTATGTATAATAAGTTTATTTGATATGAGTTGTCAGAAGATTTGAAATATGAATAGTGTTGTGGTGAAATTAAAAGATATTTCCAAGATGGTATTGTTTATAAGTATGTAAAGTAGTTTGTGTGTTTATTTTATATATTAATGGTTGGATATTTTAAAGATAATATTTATATTAGTTGTGTAAGTTTTATTTTTTTTATTTTTTTTTATTATAGAATTGTTGTAGGTGGTTAAAATTTTTTTTACTTTGGGCCGATTGGTCAATTGTTTTTGCTTTCGGTGGCGTGACTGGATCATAGGCATCATAGGCAAAAAGGGTTTTGGGCTAATGATTAATGCGACATCAAAACGACGTCGTATACCGTCTAAAATGATATATACAAGCAAAATTACCCGCGTGTTGCTACGGAGCGTTAATTTTTCGCGCGTTGTTGCGGGCGAGTAATTTTTAATTTTTTAATTTTGTGTGAGTTTATTTTTTCGGTCTCATGTTTAATTGTTTTTTTTTTCCTTATATGGACATATATGTTGGCCTTATGTTTAAAGTTTTTTTTTTTTTTGCAATATGGCGTTTTTTTTAATATAATTTTATAGGATTTGGGTAAATATGTGTTATATAATGGGGCTTATGGGTTATGTCTGTGACCATGTCGATTATTTTAAAGTTATTAGGTATCGAAAATTTTTTCGCGGATATCTCTTTTATCTGAATAAATCGATACTTTTGTAATTTTTTTCCCCATATTTTGTGTCAACAAAATTTAAAAAAATATAAAAAAAATTGGCCGGCCCAAAGTGAGAGCCCAACAACCGTTACTGTAGCGTCACTGTAGCAAAGTGGAATATACGCCGTTGTTTTACTTTTCTTTTGAATATATATAGAATTATAATATGTGATTATAATTTTGCTCATGTCTCACTAGATTCATTCATTAAAACGTTAAACATGTAGGTGACTCATTTTCAATGGAATGTGCATGCAATCAAAGTTTTTTTAAACTATAAATAAAGGTATAAATCCTAAAAAAGTACAAGAAAAAAGCTTTTAACACATGTTACCATGTGCTTATTGACGTAAAGAGGGAAACTAGAACGATAAGTTTTATGAAATTGGTTGGTTCTCTTTCTTTATGCATTGTGCGGACTTGAGTCACCTCAAGATTATACAAAGATGGCTAGTGGTAGTGGACAAGTTTTTTTGCCTAACATTTACTTAAAGGTCCCTTTGTTTGTGAAGTTTTGATTCTAACAAAAAAAATGGAATGTGATTTGCACACTTTTTAAATTGATTTGCACACTTAAAACTAATGTGACCTAACATGCATACCCTTGTAAGAATGAACATGAATAGAAGTGATCTAAGGATATAAATGTCAAGTCATACTAGTTTTGAGTGTGCAAATTAATTAAAAGAGTGTGCAAATCACCTTCAAAAAAAAATAGTTGCTAACTTGCTTGTATATTTGTATAAAATAAAATCAATCATAACCACGGGTGTTCACAGACAGGTTAATACTCACAAGAACCGAAAATCAAAACGTACCGAACTGAATAGAAAATCCTAAACCCAAAACTAAACCAAATTAAATATTTGATTTTCGGTTTAGATATAGTTTTGGCAAAATGAGAGTCAAAAACGAAAAATCGAACTCATATATAAATATATATAAATATATATATATATATATATATATACATAAAAAAATATTAAAACTCTTTTCTAATATAAATATAACAGTTTTAAGCTTAGAATTCCTTTTAGTGCTAAATATCTATGTATTTAAATAAATAAATAATTAGAATTATGTAATTCGAGTTATTAGGTTCGGTTCGATTTTTTGTTTTACTTAATTTTTTTTAAACTGAACGGAATAAAATGAATAACCGGATAGCCGAACCGTTTGACATCCGTGATCATAACTTGTTAGTTGAAATTGGTTGGGTATTGTTGTTCACACTAACAAAATATTATGCGATTTAATTTTCTTCCAGTTTATGAATAAGTTTTTTTTAACTACATTTATCAACGCAAACCTATGGGCCATGGCAACCAATTTACCACGATATAATACAAATACGTTATTTTCACTTAACAAATATGTATAGAATAATAAGATATGAAAAAGCATACAACGTAATATTTAGGTAACTTGTAAACTGCTAAGATTAAAGAGTTCGTTTGGTAGAACGAAATGAATAGAATAAATGACGTAATGGAATAAATAAGTGTAATGTAATGATTAATTACCGTTATTAATCATGTTTGGTTTTGTATGATAAGACGTAATAGAATCGATGATAAAAAGACAAAAATACACATTGATGATAGGAAATTTATTTAATGTTGTTAGTTAATGATGAGTAACATTTAACAGAAAATTCAAAAGTCACATATTTGTAGAAGTAAAATCATCCATACAAATCAATGGGGGTGACCCAGCGGTAAGGGCTTAGCATTTAGGATGAGAAGTGCCTAGAGGTCTTGGGTTCGAACCTTGGGAAAAAAATTAATCCCTCATTGGCCACGGAGGTTCACATGCCTTGACTCTGGGCTATCCAAAAGGATAATCGGCCCTGGGAATAGTCGGCTTGCAATGTCAAGTCAGACACCCGAGTTATAAAAAAAATTAAATATCATCCATACATCTCTCGAGAAAGGCAAGGCCACAACAGGAAAAAAATAGCCGAGCTACATACTATCGTCACATGAGATCCACACCGCATATACACCTGAGGCGAGACGCACACTCGGTCACTTCGTACCATAGGGGAAACAATAAAGTTATAATTGAAGGGACAAACTTTGATAAATTTTGAAAACTACGTTACAAATCGATTCGTTAAAGGAACAAATTACAAAAACAGCCGGATATACTAAAATGTGTACATAAATCACCCTAAGAGAAAATGTTGTTACACAATTACAAAACTTAACAAATGTAGGGTGTCAAAAGTAAAAATAGTTACAAACCTCAGTCGACAGACAGTTTTCTCCTGCAATAATAATAATAAAAAATCAGTTGGACTAACGGTAGTACAACAACATATACATACACACTCTCTATATCTATAATAATTCTATACACAGTCCCCTATATATTTGCCTTAATTCGTTTCTTCTTCTTTTCATTTTCAGATCCACATTTCATTTTCTCCTCCGATTCTTCAGGTTCGACGATATTTTCATTTTTTAACCGTTTTAGAAATTACTGTTTCTAACTTATTTCATTCCGTTATATGCTGTTATTATACTTGTTCGATACATTATGTTGATTTCTAATTTCTCGTGATACGATATTTTCAATTTAATCGTATATTATACTTTTTTACTGTTTCTAACTGATTTCATTTCGTTATACGTTATCACGGTTTCAATCTTCGATCGGTTCGATATTTTACTTTTTAACAGTATGTTAGTTAAATAATAACTGATTTTGTTGTATTTGAATGAATTTGACCTAAATATAGTGTTTATGCTTGTTTGATCGGTTTTATTTCAGTTTTAGCGTTATATTTATACATTAGGTTGAGTATTTTATTCGATTTATTTTATAACTGAAGTTTGTTATAAAGGTTTAAAATCGTGCGGATGTAGACGTAGTTGTTTTCGCTTGTTAGATTGGTATATTTCAGTTACGGATGTAATACTGAGTGTTATTGTTGCTTTATCGATAGATTAGGTTAGATGTTATGCTCAGTTTATAGCGTTATAACTGAATTTGGGGTTATTAGAGTAGGATTGTTGTTTGTGTGAGGTTTTGGAATTAGGTTAATTATTTTAGTCGATTTGTATAAATAACTGAAGCTCGTTATATGTTTGTTACGGTTATGCAACATGTTTTGTGAATTTATTTGTGGTATGCTTGGTCAATTGGTTAAGTTGAGTGTTGCTTAAATTATACATTAGGTTAGGTATTTTGATGTTTTGGCGTATTAGTTAGAAATCTGGATTATATAGTGATTTAAGGTGTTGTTGAAATTGGTGGAAAATTGCTATATGTTAAAGGTCACTGTATGTTATTTCAGTCGCGGAGAATGCGTTGCAAATGTAGTTGTTTATGCTTAGTTGTTTCAGTTTTGGATCATGCTTATAGTTGTTTATACCTGTTCGATGATTTCATTGAGTTGTAGGTGTGATTTGAGTGCTGTTGTTGCAGCTTAGTTTATGCATTAGGTTAAGGGTGTGTTTGGTATGCTTTAATTGGAATCAATCAATGGATTTCATTCCATTACAATTGTTTGGTTAGTCAACATTGGAATTCAAAAAGAAAATGATAGAACATATATGGCCATACTTCATAGGCACCAAAATGGTGTGGTATGAAATTTGATTCCCGAGCCCACCATTTTCCCTTTCATTTTCAAGCATTATATCATTTTTAAAATTATAATACCAAAATCTAATTATCCTGCCAAACAACATTTATTGGATTGATTCCTTAACTTATAGTCATTCCTATTTCACCCATATATCAAATCCATACCGATTATCATTCCGGACATCAAACCAAACGGCCCCTAAATTTGTCGATGTTTTGGTGTATTAGCTAGAAATCTGGATTACTGCAGTGTTTTGAGCTGATTATTAAAAATGGGAATAGCAGAAAAAATTATAAAATAGGTTAATATTTGATTTTTGTTCTACTAGTATACGTCTAAGCTCTTAATTGACAAAATATTTCGGGAAATAATGGATGAGCCGGATGAAGTTGGTGAAAATTTGTTCTTTAAAAATGTATGGTTGGTTTTGTATCTGATTCGTATTTCAGCTAATTAGATGTTTTGATTTGGAACTGTGTAAGTTCAAAGTTTAATTGTGTTTTTGATCCGGATTTATGGAGTTTTAAATGTGGTGTGGTGTGATATTTTTGGTAGTAAAACTTGTGAAATGAGAGATTTGAGTAAGGCAGAGGCTGATAATAATCATCAACATACATGAGCGTCAAAACATAACATGATCATTTCACAATACAAAACTGAATGTAGTTCTGTCAGAACAAGGACCCACCAACGAATTCTAATTATCCATTATTTCCCCAAATATATCATTGAATTAGTCTAAAGTTCTACAATGAACCAAATCTTATACAGTTATACTAGTGCAACCAAACCTAATGTCTAATCATAAATCGTATATGCTATTCCTATTGGAACTCAGAGCCAAAAAAGAAAAGCTCACACTTACAACAAATTTATGACAATAATAACAAATCGTGTAATAACAACACTGTTTCACCAGCATTATCATGTCTGCTATATAATGATTAGGCCTTTTTTACAATCAACTTGGATATTATATTATTACGTGGAAGTTGTTTTGACGTGTTTTGGTTTTAGGGATGTTGACTTATTTGGAGATTTCCAATTGGTCTGAAGTGAATATTTGCGAAAGAAAAAGATCACGAAAATGCGCAAATGATAGTACACTATATTATCTAAGAGCTGTAGTTATTAATAGCAAGCGGATCATTGCTGCTTTAAATGTTTCTGTGCATGGTAGGTGTATTTGTTGGCAAGCTGTATTTGCATCCCTGAAGTTTATTTTATAAATCCTAGAAGTTTGTCTTATGAATTAAAGCACATAACAGAATAACAGATAACAGATGAACACAAAGAAAACTTTGTTGAAGTGGCATGCTTTTTAGTTGCATCTTATTGCTTTTCTCACAGTTACATGTTAGTTGGCTGCACTTACATGGCAAAATTTAGGAACATTTTGTTTTTAAATTGAAAGCTATGACTATGATCGGGCTTTTCATCAATTTGCTTCCCATATATTAGATCTCATAGCTGCCATCTTCCCATGTGTTGCTTCTCATACCATGTTGTCTTCTTACTATACTGAATCCCGTGACATTTCATAATAGTCTTATGTTCTGTTTTTTTATTTAAATAATTTTTATTGGTATTTACACGCGTGGGGCATCATAAGAACCAGATTTGATACTAGAGGGAATGGTACACACAGAAACATGAGTTATGTGATAGATAAAATGGCTAAACATCCTGTGCAAACGAACAATCAAATTCCTTCTAATTGGGAACGATTTATTCCAGGCGACTAGATTATGATTCATACCATATTAGGTTGTCCATCGTATACTTGTTACAGTATATAAGCTCTTATTTGTGTATTGTCGTTTTTTTTTATTAGAAATTCAGTACTTACTAATATACACATGGCACTCGGAAATAATATTAGTCTAGTTATTTGGCATATGATTCTAATACAATGGGTTGGAGTCATGGTTTACATCACCTCCTAATAAGGGACAATGGCAAGAGTTATTGATTCCATTATTTCTTGAACTTTGGTTCAAGTTTCTATATAGTCATTTATATTAAAAGAAAGCAAATCCCAATTAATCTAGCATAAAAGTTAGCTCAATCTGACTTGGTTGTCCGTCTCTTGTTTTACAAGCTCATGTTTTGTGATTTTTGGTTTCTTTTGCATAATATTTTCATTCTTGGTTTCCTGATAGAATTATTACACTTGCAGCTTGCAAGTATGTCTTCACGTCCTGCTCTTAATGAAAGAATACTTTCATCCATGAACAAAAGTTCAGTTGCTGCACATCCTTGGCATGATCTTGAGATAGGTACCTTTAATGTAATTTATGAATTCTGGAGTTTTTAATTGTAAAAAAATTGTATCCACATTTATGACTTCTTAATGATCCAATGCAGGACCTGGTGCACCAACGGTCTTCAACTGTGTAAGCATGCAAATTAATATATTCCAAATTCTGAATAATGGATGTCTAATAAGCGTCATCTTTTCACAATCAGATTTGTATATTATGGCCGCTGAGTTCTGTTTTATCTTTTTAGGTGATTGAAATTAGCAAAGGCAGCAAGGTCAAGTATGAGCTCGACAAAAAATCTGGACTTATCAAGGTAATAGAGATGATAACTGCGTGGTAGAGGTCAAACAGGGCCGGGTTGACCTTAAACACTTTCCACCTGCTTTATTATGTATAACCTGAGTTAAATATAAAATTTGGGTGATTTTTAACCCATTTGGCTTCTTTGAACTGCTTCCTTTTTAATTAAAATTTTATCTTATCCATTTGGTCTGCTAGAGGTAATATCCTGAATCGACCCGTTCACAAGTAATGAGTCTTTCATCTCTAAGTAGTAATAACTAGCATAATGATACTATGACAGAAGATTCATACTCATATGAGTCCCAAATATGCTTTTTCAGGTTGATCGTGTCCTATACTCATCGGTTGTGTACCCTCACAATTATGGTTTTGTTCCACGTACTCTCTGTGAGGACAATGATCCAATTGATGTCTTGGTCATCATGCAGGTATGAAAAATTATGATTTTTTTTAGCTATAAAATTATCACATAAATTGTTAGTTAAATTTTTGCTTAAGATAGAATCTGCTATAATACAGGAACCAATACTGCCAGGCTGCTTCTTACGTGCCAAAGCTATTGGCCTCATGCCCATGATTGATCAGGTACTTATACGGTCATAACACTTCACATCTGTGCTCTTTTATGAACAAATTTACTAAACGTATACGGGGTATCATTAGGGAGAGAAAGATGACAAGATCATTGCTGTTTGTGCTGATGATCCTGAGTATATGCACTACACTGACATCAAGGAGCTCCCACCACATCGTTTAGCTGAAATTCGTCGCTTCTTTGAAGACTGTATCCTTTCGGTACTAGATTTTGATAGTCATGGTTCAAAATAGGACTTGGCTGAAATGGGTTGTTTTTAGTACGAGTTAAAACGGGTCATATTAAGTACACAACCCAAATACACCATAAATAAGTAATAAGATACACAGGTCAAAATTAAGAACAGTTTTGCAGACACATATCTTGTTTATCTTTAACAAGTGGTTAGATAAGAAGAACGAAAATAAGGAGGTTGCTGTTGATGATTTCTTGCCAGCTGACAAGGCAATCGCGGCAGTCAAGTATTCGATGTAAGTAAAAACTTTAAATGCCTTTAAAACACATAAAGCAGAGGTGATCGTATCTGATTATCAATATCCGCTTTTGCTGCATATGAATATGAATATATCCACTTCTATCTTAAATGGATCATTCTGATCTAATTTGGATATGCTACGCAGTTTACATGCTGTATGATCATTGTATGGTTTAAAACTTTAGATGGATGCTGTATTTGTATTATCAGTAGGAAACATTTTGTGTGATAAACAGTCCACACAATCCTGTTGAACCACTAAAAACACACTATAGTTGATTATTATCATTATATCTGTATTTTTATATAAACAACGGCACTAATTGCACCACATACACATAATGCATACATACAAGGGGTGTGTATTGGGTTGGAATCTGACCATAACTGTAATAAGAGAATATTGGAACAGGAAATTCGACTGATCTTAACTTGTCTAGTACAGAATTCAAGTAGATTTGTTTCCTGAACACTAAACTGTAATTATTTGGGTTTGTCTTGATTTGAAAAATTACAAGTTCAAATGAGGTCGTTCCTAAGCTTGAAAAATTATCTGACTCACTTGGTTCCAGTTTTGAACCTGGCCAATGTAAGAGCCGATTTATGAAAAAATCAGAACCGGTTAAAAAATCTAGAACGGAGAACTGAACAGAACTGATCAAAACCTGTCTGGTTTGGTCTGGTCTTGGTTTAAATTTTGTGGGTTTGTCAGTCCGAACTGAGTTTTGCACACTATTATAAGCATGCACTCTCTTTCTCGTTTAAACACCATAACATCATATTAGATTCAGTTTTATTAGGCAAAACAGCACCTTTCCATTGGTATAGCACATAAAAATTTGGAGGGATTGTGGATTTTTGATTACCTTTTTACATCCGTATTTAATCTGTTATCAGCTCCACTATGCTTATCCTCTATTTTGTCTTTTATCTGAAGGGATCTCTATGCGGACTACATTGTGGAAGGGTTGAGGCGGTAGATTTACAAGTATGAGAAACTGCTGTGCCACTGCTGTGACTTCTTGTTTTGGTGATGATAACGAAAACTGTTGGAAATTCTGCTACTTCTATTTTACTGAACGGAACTAGTATGATCATTACATATCGAATTATGTCTTTTGATATACCAAATTACATGTACAGGCATACCTGTTAAGCAAGAAATTTGGTTCTTATGTCATATATCTCTTGTGTATAAATTTTTTGATTTGCTCGATTATGTGTGTTTTTTCTTGAAACTGCAAATTCCTGTTTCCTAAAAAAAAATTGAACAGTTACCAAGCTCACAAAAACCTTAGTATTGAGCATCTTAATCTTGTATAAATTTGATTAAACTAACTTTATCAGAAAACTAAAATATTCTATTTTTCATTTCAATAAAGAAACAACAAATTTATTACAATTTACAAATTTGTTTTATGGTTCTTGGCTTTAGATTAGCTTAATTTATGATTGTTTTGGTTCTAGGTTTTAGATTATGACACAAAACAGTTCTTTGGTTTGGTTCTGTCTCGTTTAAATTCATGTTTTGATACTTAAAATGATATATGATATACTTGCATTTTTTTCTTATGAATTGGGGAACCCACATATTTATTAGGTTCACTATTAGGTTCAGGATTAAATCGGCTCTAAACAGGAATTGGGGAACCCACATATTTTTCTTATTTTTTTCTTATGAACTAGGGAACCCACATATTTATTAGGTTCACAATTAGGTTCAGGATTACATCGGCTCTAAACAGGAACTAAACTACTGTGGACCAGTTGTCTGATACAACGCCTACCTCTATCACACTCGGGTACGCTACAAAATACTAGTTACACATACACGTACGTGCCCTACTACATAGGCTGTATGCATAACACACATGATACTTTTTTGTGCCATATACAAATTTAAAGTGCACGCTGTGTCTCCCACAAAACCACCTCTTCCAGATTCTCCAAAAATGTTGCAAAAAACTTGGCCCAGAGCATCGGTTCAAAACCGAACCGAACCGAACCGAAAACCAAGTTTGAAAAAAAACATGAACCGAAACCGAACCGAAATTTACCAAGAAAAACCGGAATCAAACCGAACCGACAAAAGCCGAACTGAATAGATAGTTTAGGCGTATTTTTCTTGGTTTTAACGGAACCGAACCGGACTGACAAAACCGAAACCGAAAACTATAAATATACAAAACCGAACCGAAAATGGTCGGTTCGGCTCGGTTTCGGTTGATTTTGCAGCCCTAGCCTGTTCCTGTAAACACTTATGCACCATTCCTGAAAACCAATATAAGCACGGCTCAATGAATCAACCTGACATGGCTATGAGTCCTATTTTATGTATCTTTTCACATTTCCGCACATGTAAATATATCATAAATATAGAAAAGAAAGCAAACACAAAGGTATTAAACATGGCCAACTTCATCTAATCTTTGATACCAATTGTACAAATGTGAAACACAAGTTTGAGCAAAGCCCGACTTTGCAAAGATTCCAAATGTAAATTGAACGGAGTGGCCGTAAGTTTACATATAATCTGTGAGAATCACTACCGGGATCTCAGAGTGGCCGTAAGTAATAAAAGCACCAAGTTTGAGCAAAGCCTGAGTTTGCAAAGATTCAGTATGACCCCTGAAAGATTCCGAATGCAAACTGGACGAAATGGCCGTAAGTAATAAAAGCACCAATTCTACATATAATCTGTAAGAATCGCTACCGGGATCTTGGAGGGCTTCAAACGAACTTGATGCAACACAAACTGGAGCCACGGGGGAAGTTCAATAACATGTCTCGCTTCGTATGATCAATTTTATGAGCATTTATTATCAATGTCTCCAAATTCTTTGAGTGTTTTAGCAAGTACTTTATCAAGGTGAATTCTTCTTGAGTTATAGTCTCCCGATTCTTAATTACGATTTCCTTCATTTTCAAACGAAGACAAGTCGGTACCTCGACTGGTGGGTTCCAACTCATGTCGAAACTATGTTGTGCGTGCGGGAATGGTAGAAACCCCTAAGGATAGACAAACAAGAAATTACCAATAATTGGTTATGAGTCACCGATTCCCTGATGCTCAATTATGAATCTTACAGTCAAACAAGTTACTTTTAACTTCACAATTAATAGCCATTTTTAAAAAGATTATGTTATCTCCTATAAACTTGACGATACAAAATAGAAAAAACATTGATACGTCAAAAACTTTACTTTGAGACAAAGGGGTGTTTGCATGTGCGTTTTGAGAGTGATTATGTAATATTGAATAATTAGAATAATCAAATCAGCTGTAATAAGTTGCGTTGTAGTAGCACATAGTGTTTGGATGTGCTTCTTATGTACAAAGTCATTATAATATGATACAGTAACCATATAGGTCATCATTGCGCAAAAAAAAAGGCAAGACGGTTCGTTAAACGGGAGTAAGAATCTATCAAATTAGGTTTTAAACAGATGCAAATAACTAATCCTATTTTGGCTATAAATAAATGGTCATATAGCCACCATAAGCAAACTTTGTTTATCCAAAATAATCTGAATCACTTTCAAAACGCACAGCCAAACACCACTAAAGCAAGTGAAAGCAGAATATGAAGAGTAAATGAGTAATATTCATAAAAAAAAATTCTATGTACATATAAACTTACGTGCAAAAAGGTAATATGCTCAAGATTAGGCATATTCTCTAAGAGTC
>BQNB010039791.1:0-27364 GCA_026074375.1 Tanacetum coccineum | reverse complement strand
TGTTTGTGCTCGTTATCAAGCACGTCCTACGGTCAAGCACCTCAAAGAGGTTAAGCGGATATTTCGGTACCTAAGACAGTCTTATAACATGGGCCTATGGTATCTGAAGGATTCCGGATTTGAACTAATTGCATATTCAGACGCAGACCATGCAGGATGTAAAGACGACTGCAAAAGCACATCAGGAGGCTTACAATTCTTAGGCGAAAAGCTCGTGAGCTGGAGTTCTAAAAAGCAAGATTGTACTACGATGTCTACAGCTGAAGCTGAGTATGTATCATTGTCTGCATGTTGTGCACAAGTCATCTGGATGCGAACACAATTACTGGACTATGGATACAAGTACAAAAAAATACCGATGTATTGCGATTCAAAGAGCGTTA
This sequence comes from Tanacetum coccineum, assembly GCA_026074375.1. Classification (NCBI taxonomy): domain Eukaryota; kingdom Viridiplantae; phylum Streptophyta; class Magnoliopsida; order Asterales; family Asteraceae; genus Tanacetum; species Tanacetum coccineum. The sequence goes on along the minus strand of BQNB010039791.1, from coordinate 26,981 downwards.
TCGCTATTTCATGCAATCTGGTTCAACATTCGCGTACAAAACACATAGACATCCGGTATCATTTTATTAAAGAACATGTTGAAAAGGGAACGGTGGAATTGTACTTTGTCGGAACAGAATACCAACTTGCGGATCTATTTACTAATTCTCTTCCCAAAGAACGCTTTGAGTACTTAGTTCATCGCATTAGTATGAGATGTATGACTCCAACACAGTTGGAAAGTCAGGCAAAGTTATCTTTTTGAAAAAGATCATACATCAAACTTGTAAATATTTTTTTTTAAAATAAAATAAAATTTGAAAAAAATACCAAAAAGATTTTCTTGATGTTTTTCAAAAACAAAAATCAAATACAAAAATAAAAAATATAAAAAGACAAAAACATAACTTAATCAAAATCACATGTCTTCTCATTACAATCAGATTCATGATTCGATATTTTTCTCACAGTTGCTTTCATTGTCAATACTGGATCATGATCTGAGGGGGAGTTATTTTGATAACAAATGTGTTCTCATTGTCAAAACATGTGTTTTTGTAATTCCCATTCAGGTACATGACCTGCATTGTAATTTCACAATTGCTTTTAAAATCCAATAAAAAAATGATCTCTCGAATATTTGATAGTTTTTTATAAAATGGTATATTTTGAGGGGGAGTTTTTTTATTATTTTGTGAAAATCTAGAATTTGGAAAAGGAAAAATTCCATTAACCGACTAACTGTGCAAAGGGATCATACTCCAAGAGGGAGTTTTTGAAATTTTTTTGTTTTCAAAACCACAAGGGCCAAAACTGTCATTTTTCAAAACAAAATTTAGAAGGAAAGACCACAAGGACTAAAATTGTCACTTTCAAAACTGTCAAATTCGGATGGTATAAATATGAAATTAATTTCATTTTCAATTTTTTCTTTATACAGAGTTTAATATCGAGAAAGAAGAGGAATTGTGTTTCTAACAAGATTTTGATTTTGAGTTCATAACAACGATCATAATCTTTTCCTCTTCACAAACGTAATTATTTCTTGGAATAACAGGTCTTGAAAAAGGATTTTTGAAATGTTCTTGAGATCAAATTTAAACTCGATGAGAATTAGGGTTTCCGAATTTGGGGTTTTTGAATATAGATGATAGATTTAGGTTTATTAATGCTAATAGTAGTGTTTGTGCATGATTATATGCAATGGGTGTTGCTTAATCTCCAAAAATGACAAATTCGATGGCTGGACAAATTCAGAAGTCTTCAAAATTTGTCGAAATTGATTAAAAGGTAAATTCCATGGTGGATTGATAACCATGTCAACTCTTTGTACATGAAACTTGGTGAGTTGATATACCAACCACTTTTTGGTAAAGTGTCAACCATCTAATATGGATTTGCAAATTGTCTTTACCATAAGCCATAATCTTATGGACTAGTTATGGTTTTTCCACAGCCTTTACCACAAGCCATAAACTTGTGGGCTAGCCAACTCTTCAAGTTAAACATTATGGGTGAGTTGAAAACACATACAATTATATGCAAGTTGTCAACCATATAACGATTTGAGAAGATCTTTACCAGAGCCATTCCTTCCTGGACTAAGAGCCAGTCCTTATTCATTAGACATGGGGAACCTGATAACCATTTGTTGTGTTAGTGCATACACCGCTCCACCAGTGTTATCCTCTCATCCTGACCTAGGGAACTTCTAACTCTTCAGACTTCACTACTTCCTAATACCAGCTTGCTTTTCCATCATTTTTAACATTTTGTAGCAATTTTCATCTGGCTTTCCTCCTTGTAGTTTCTTATCTAACATGGCTTTGCACATCTCAGCAGATAATGGATATGTTCTTTCAATCAACATATATACATCCATAGACTCTAAGTTCAAGCAATGTACTCTACAAGACTCATAATATCTCCAACTTATGATCTTTTGCTGTCCTACTTCACTCCATATAGGATCTGTACTAAGAGGTTCTTCAAACATATCCTTCAAATATTTCCAAAATACCCTCTCTAGCTCATCCTCTGGTCCATTCATCCCATATCTATTCATTACAATCCTATACAACTCAGTAAGATCATCTCTAGATATAGACTTCATCATAGCACCAAAATTAATGTACACTATTGCAGTTCCATCTTCCCTAACTATTTGGTACACTCCTTTTTCTCCTTGCTTGATTATCTTATAGGTGGCTATACTAGGTGTTTTCATAGCTACAGGAACAGGATTAATTGGAGTTTTAGTACCTGTGACAGACTCTTCTTGCTCACCAACTTCATCTGAATCTTCAGAGTCATCTTTATCAACACTTGTATGCAATCCTTTCCTTGCCATCTGTTTTCTTCTTTTTCCAGACTTCTTGGTTGGCTCATCATCCTTTGCTTCAACATCTTCATCATCTTTCAGTCTTTTTGGAGTCTTTGTCTGAAGCTCTTCACCAAATCTTTTCAAACTAGCTTTAGTGGCTTCAAAATTTATTGGTGCAAAGGACTCAACCTGTTTCACAAGCTTATCAAATTCCTTCTTGACTTCTTCAAAACACCCTTCAAATCTTCAGCTGAGATAACTTCCATTTCCCTTGATTCTTCAAGTAATTCTCATATAAATTCTTACAGACTGTGATTGGGTCATGGGCTTGTTCCTTTTAGCTCTAGCTCTTTCTTCTGCAAAATATTTCTTCCTTTGATTGACAAGATCAACCATTTTCTTTGCAAAATCTTCTCCTTGTACTTCACTTCCTAGCATGCTCTTTGACAACTCTGCATTAGCTTCAATCTTTGCTCTAATTAAATCCCAATCTTCATTTGTATAATGCTGAGCTTCAAACTGAACTTGAGCTTTTCTTTTCTTCTGTTGCTCATTTAATTCTTCTTCTTCTGCAATCCTTTGTGCTAAGGATTAACTCCAAAAGTACCTGTTTTAGCACATCTTCTTTTTTGCAAAAGTATCCAACCTAATTGCTTCAGCAAGAGCTAAGCTTCTCTTAAGAATTTGTTCTTTTGACTTCTTAGGAGTTTCTTCACTGATCATAGGAGCTTTTCCTTCTCTTTGGCCTTTATCATCAGAAGAAGTAGACTTTTTATCACCAACAGTACTAACTTGTTCACTGCCAGTACTAAGTTTAGTACTACCAGTACTAACTCCTTCAGCAGTATTAACTTTTTCAGCACCAGTATTAACCTCTTCTTGAAAATCCAAGCTTGAGACTACTTTCTTTCCCTTAGCCTCTTTTCAATCGTCTTGTATCTCCTTCCCATTGTCATAGAACGCTTGTCTTTAAAGAGGCCATACCTTAGAAAGGGTTTTGGCTGCTTCAAGAGTATTTAGGACTTATGTTTCCTTCCACTTTTCCTCCCTTGAAGCTTTTACCCTTTGTTGTAGAAGGAGTAACCATCTTGTACCGTGAAGATATTGAGGATCATCATACTTTTCACCCATTGAGCCCACAGGTTTCTTCCTCTCGAGTCTGACAAAACCAAATTCCCTCCTTTTCCAAAACCCATCATCTTCTTCACCTTCCTTGACTACCTTAACAATGGCATTTCCATGGTCCAGCTTGGTTGTTTTGAGATCCATCTCCAAACTGCAATTCTTGATATCACTTAGGAACTTCATGAAGTTAAAATCATCCCTAGGTATTGACCTGGAGCTATTTTGTGGGGGTGTAGAAGTGATGGGGACAGGATATTAGCTCCTCATTAGATGTGCTCAAAATGGGTAAGGTTCAGTGTCAGGTATTGGTGTTGGTGTAGGTGAATGAATAGGTGGTGATGTAGGGATAGGTGGTGGTGTAGTGTAGAGATAGTTGTGGGTAAGGGATAGGTGTTGGTGTATGTTGTAGTAATGACTGGGAGGAGATTGATGTGGATGGTAACTAAAAAGGTGGGTGTTGATGATGAATGGTTGGGATTGAGCCACAACAGTATGTTCTAGTCCTGCAATTTGGTTTAGTAGCAACAAGTAAACATAATAAGAGCAATAAAGATCTTGGTGCCCTCGAAAACCCACCCTTTTCATAAGTCCCAAAGTTCTTTTGGTCGCTCACAGCTAGATAAAGGTTTTGGTTTTCTGTTTGAATATTCAAATTCATTTGCAGAAACGAGATTACATCAAAAAATTTGTCTTGCTTTTTAAAGTTGGCCACCATACATCAAAAATGAGTTTTTGAAAAAATTGATAAACACTACCAGTGGATAGACAGACCAAAGAGTAGCTATATTGCTACCAAATTGATCCATCCAAAGATCCAACCACTTTTAAGAGCTTAAAGAGTGTAAAAGATGGTGGACTAAGTATCTCCATTGGGGTGTGAAAAAACTTTTCCAAAAAGTAAAAGTTCCATCATAAGAAGAACCCTATTGCCCCCATTCCCTCAAAAAGTTCATCATTTGGCAACATCGTAATTCCTGTGCGTCATCCTAATTGAAGTGAATCCTAAGTTCTGACCTGCGCTCAGAATTGTGTACCTTATGGTATCAAGGGTTGCCTTATTCTAGAATCCATTAGCGTAGTATTAGGCAATTGCAGTCGCCAAAACTGTTTGATAAGGAATCAATAGATAGTTGGAATTAGTAGTTAAGGCATACCGGGAGGTTGGAACTCGAAGAAAATCCATAACTCAGGCAAACCCTAGCGCTTCGTCAGGCTTGCGCAAAAACCCTACTTGGGAATCATAGATAGTTGGATTAGAAGTTAAGGCATACCTGAGTTTGGAACCTCGAAGAAAATCCACTATCTCAGCAAACCCTTCACTTTCGTCAGGCTTGCGTAAAAACCCCACTTGATTGTGTTTGTCACAATACTTTAATTGGGCCATTGGACAATCGTATTAATAATTGGGGTTTGATGCGAGTGAGGTTGTAGATGCTGGTAACAGAACGCTTGACTATTTTCGTTATAAAATGAAAGGAAATTTTTACTTTGCAAAAAGGAGATAGCAATAAAAAGAAAAGTATGAAAGAGAAATCAAATTTTATCTATATATAGCTTCTCTGTGGTACGACTATTGCGCCGTAAAAATCTCTAACGGTAACATTTAAACAGTGATAAAACAGAAGAAAGTCAAATTTCCCGCAACCAGCATTAACAATAACCTACCAGTATTAACAATTACACTACCAGACTTAATTTTGGTCAAACAGAATTAATTAAGAGTCAACCCGAATTAACTCTATTTCAACCAGAATTAATGATGTACGAAAAATGTACAAAAGTTAAAACCTTGTCACTCCTCTCTTTCATCCATGATATGCCTGCAAAGTTAGTCTAAAACAAAGAAAAACATGCTGCAAGAGATTGTATAGACAGAATTAATGAAAACTAACTACCCGAATTAACTCTACTTAACTACCAGTATTAATATGACATAACTACCAGTATTAATAGAAACTTAACTAACAGTATTAATGATAACTTAGCTACCAGAATTAAACAAACTATACAACTAAGCCTCCCCTTAAATGTAGCTATGGGTTAATCATACCAATGCTAACCACCAAGTAATTAAACCGTGGTCCATCAAAAGGTTTGGTCAACAGGTCAGCTACATTTAAGTCTGTATGAATTTTCTCCACACTAATGAGCTTCTTCTCATAACAATCTCTTATAAAGTGGTGACGTATCTCGATGTGCTTTGTCTTGGAGTGATATACGGGGTTCTTCACAATGCAGATTGTGCTTTCATTATCAATGTGGATTTTGGTATTCATGAAATTGAAACCATAGTCCAGCAATTGATTTTGAACCCACAATACTTGCCCACAGCAATTTGCAGCAGCTACATATTCAGCTTCAGTTGTTGAAGTAGCCACTATTGTCTGTTTCTTACATTGCCATGAGATAAGTCTTTGTCCAAGAAATTGACAACCACCTGTTGTGGATTTCCTGTCAAGGTTGGACCCACCATAGTCACTATCAGAGAATGCTTCCAAGTCAAAGGGTGATTCCCTAGGATACCATAAGCCCAAGTTTGGTTTGCCCTTGAGATACTTGAAGATCCTCTTGACAGCATTGAGATGAGAAGTCTTTGGAGTTACCTGAAAACGTGAACAAACACATACTGCATACATAATATCAGGTCTAGAGGCAGTTAAGTACATGAGGGAACCTATCATGGATCTGTACAAGTGTACATCTACATCAAAAGCTTCCTCATCCTTTGTCAAAGGCAACTTGGTCTCCATGGGTGTGATTGCAGCTTTCACATTTACAAGATCAAATTTCTTGAGTATCTCAGCTACATACTTGTCCTGAGATATGAAGATTCCTCCCTTGTTCTGCTTGACTTGTAGACCTAAGAAAAATGTAAGTTCACCCATGGAACTCATTTGAAATCTGCTTTGCATCAAAGCTTCAAACTCATCACACCAAGACTTGTTTGTAGACCCAAAAATGATATCATCAACATACACTTGAACCAACATGATATCCTTTTTGTTTCTTCTAATGAATAAAGTCTTGTCAATGGTTCCCCTCTTGTATCCATGCTTCTCTAGGAATGTTGACAGAGTAGCATACCAAGCTCTAGGGGCTTGGTGCAATCCATACAAGGCTTTGACCACCTTATAAACCTTTGTAGGATGATCAGGATCAACAAAACCAGGAGGTTGTGAGACATAGACCTCTTCATCAATAGTGCCATACAGAAAAGCACTTTTCACATCCATTTGATAGACTATGAACCCCATAAATGAGGCAAAGGCTAAAAACAACCTGATAGCTTCAATTCTTGCTACAGGTGCAAAAACCTCATCATAATCAATCCCTTCTTCTTGTCTATGACCTTGAGCTACCAGCCTTGCTTTGTTTCTGACAACTACTCCCCGCTCATCCTTTTTGTTCCTGATACCCATTAGTACTATCACCTTTAGCACATTGGGTTAAAATCAACCAAAACCCATATTGTTGAAGCTTGAAATGCAATAGTTCTTCCTGCATAGCTTTCAACCCAGCTTCCATTCAAGAGCTTCTGAGACTTTCCTTGGTTCAAATTGAGACAAAAAGCAAGCAAAAAGACAATGTTGTTGATCTTTATGATTGCTTCTTTGGTTTGCTTGTATGTAGCTTACTAGAGCATGAGCCTCAGTGATTTTCTTGAGAGAGCTTCTAGTCTGAACAGGTGTATTGGGATCTCCAAGGATTTGACTTTGAGGATGAGCATTGTGAATCCTTAGAGTGGGATTTGTAAGGAACATCTACCCTCATCAAGGTAAATTGTGAAATCAGAAATAAATCTTCATTCATTATAAAGAAGCCTTTTCAAGATACCTTCACTTGATTTATCATAAATCCTACTTTCAGGCATCTCATATCATCTGCATCAGAGAAGACCTCTTCTTCATGATCAGCATAGGAGAGATAATCTTCAGTCTTGCAGTTTAACCTCCTCAAAAGCAGTATTATGTTAATACATACAGTATTTAAACAGATTAGTACTGGTGAGTTACTGTAGTACGGTATGCTCTTAAGGCTTTGGTTTGCGGTTTTTATTAAAAAAACAAAAATTTAATATACTTATAGTATTAATCTCGTAAGAATTTCTTTCCAAAATACTTCTCAACCAAGAGAAATATAAGGTAAAAATCTCACAAAAGAAAACACAATTCGTATATTTTTATCCGGGAAGTACTGTTCCTCGGGTCGTGTCCCAACGAAATCGTGAATTGAGAATTTAAGAATGATTCGGATTCGAGTTTAGAATAGTAAAGGATATTTGATTTGTTGATTACACTACAAATTTAAAAGCAAGTATTGAAAAACAATTAACAAGCACGAAAATTAAATGCACAAAACGTATTAAACGCGGGCTAAAACTGAGATTTAATATCTAAAACACGAATTTTAACAAATTTAATACCTAAAAATTACAAATTGAAAATGAAAATTTTAGGAAAAAGAATTAGAATTTTTTATAAATTTTTGAATTATTTATGAATTTTTTAAGATTTAATGATTTAACAAAAATAAACTTTTTCTAAAAATTAACACTAAAATTTTTCTTTTATTTTTCAAAAATACTAGATTTAAAATGAAAATTAATGCAAAAAGAATTTTAATTTTTCAACTATTTTTCTATTTTTTATGAATTATCTAAGAAAAAGTAATCACTAAAGTCTATTTAAATTTCTAGAAAATACAACTTTAATGAGAAAAATATAGAAAAATGCTTTTTATAAACTATAAATGTGCAGAAAATGAATAGTACAAAAAGCCCCAAAATTTAAAAGCTAATTAAACCCTAATTTGATTGATTAAGAATAAAACCCTAATTTTATTAAAACTAAAAACTAAAATATAAATCTATTTTATTTATCTAAGAAGAACAGGGTAGAAACTGTTGGAAATAAAACAACAGGGTAGGCGGGGTAACTTTAGCAAATTTTCACTATAGAGAAAACGGGCACCCTTGTAGTTTAAGAAAAGAACAAAACAGACCCTGCGCTTGTGCTTATTTTTGGCTTATTAAATTTTGAGAATTAGCAAAAACTTAAAACTACAAAGTTGCTTAACAGCTTAATCCTAACAACTTTAATAAAGACACTTCTAACTTTTAACAAAAGAATAAGCTGAAAAATAAGCAAATGATTTCCTGTTACAGAAAGTATGCTTTTGACTAGGATTTTGGATTTGAACTTATTTTGAGCTTATTACTTGATGAAAATTAAAACTAAAAGTTGTTTAATGAAGCTTAAGATGTGTATTAAAAGGATTTCCATTAAAATTTACCTAGTGTTAACAACTTTAGAAAGAAAATTGACATGAGAAAGTGCTAGTTTTAGTAAGACTAAATTAGAGCTTTTTCATGTAAGCTAAGAAGCTTATTCTTAAACTCTAGATGCTGAAACTGAGGAGATAAGCTATACTAGTAATCTAAATTCTACTTAGGTAAAGGAATCTCTAAAACTTCTCAAGAAAACTGAGAAACTTCAAAGTGAAAAATGGCAACACTATGCTGATATGTTGTTGCTGTCACTTGATGTTGCTGGTGCAGTTGGCAAGGAACAGGGATACAAGCTAGAATTTTCAAACTAACACTTAACTAAATGCACTAAGTGAGCACAGCATAACCTTGAACCTTAAATTGCTTATAAAAATCCTTAAATCTAAAATTCTTATTACTGAAATATGCCCTGGTGCAATAAGAAGCTTTTTAAACTCTAACTTTTTTAAAACTAGATCCTAACCTTTAAAACTTGCTTAAATCCTTGTTATATGTCCTAACTCAACTGAATGAGAAGTTTTTATAGAGTGTAGTTGACTTTAAGAGTCAAACCATGCTTAAACCAAACACACCTTAAGATTTGCTGTCAACATAAAATTGAATTTAAAGTCTATATTAAAACTAAAACAACCTAAACTTTTTAGTTACTTCTATTTGTGCTGGATTATTAGAGCTGATTGAAAACTAAAATGCACAGCTTATTTGAGAAATTAAGCAAGTTTCTCTATGTAGCTTATACACTATGTTAGACAGAATTTTTAAAAATGAAAGATCTATTGATAACTAAACTATCAAAACTCAAATCAGAATGAGAAAAACACTAATCAAGCTTATGCAAACATTTATGAACTCACATGAAAAGCTAATAAGCAAATGATATACTGAAATTAAGCTGTAATGAAATGAAAATGATGAAACCTTTATTTTGTAGTCTCAGCACAAAAGGTCACTCTTGTAGAGTGAGTGACCTCAAATTAAGCACCTAAATGGCTCCCTAGCCTCTAGACCTCAATAAGCTAAATTTTAGCTTATTTCTCCTTTAAGCCTCAACAATGAACTCAAGTAACTCAAGTGATCATGATTAAATGTAAATAGGTAAAAATGAGTAAAGGAAAGCTTAAACAACAAAATTTGATTAAAATTGAGCTTATGAAAAAGAAATAAGCTCAAATGAGCTTATTAAGAGCTTATTTGCTTAATTCGACTTGAATATGAAATCAAAGTAGCCAAATGCTTGTGAAATGAGTTAATATCAATAGAATTGTTGAGTACAAGTTGAAAAGAAAGAGTACAATAGTACAAGAGCTTAATTGCAAAAGCTTAAAGCTGAAATTTAAAAAGCTTGAAAGAAAAAAAGCTTAAAATACGAAAAATTAAAGACTGAAAATAAAACTAGCTAATTCACTCTAAACTGAGCCCTAAGCTCCTATTTATAGAGAATGGAAGAAGGAGAGTGAAGAATTCGTGAAGCTTCCATTTAATCACAACCGTAGATCATATTTAGCTTGTTTTTGGCCGTTTGATCCTCTTGATGAGGTGTTCGCACCAATTAGGTGTTGCCACGTGGACGAATTGATGTGTAAGAGAGAACTAAGTGAAGTATAAAAGAGAAAAGGGAGCGGGGGTGGGTAATTCGGTGCTGGGTTTGTGTTAGAGAAAAGGCGGGAAAAACGGTTATTATTGTTAGAGGAGAAGTTTTGAACCGCGCTTTGTGTTTGTATGTTTGAGTGAATTGCACTTTCAGTCCTTGTCTTTCACCCGCCCATATGTAGTGTAAAAACAAGTTTAAAATTGACAACATTGGTCCTTGTGTTCTTTATTTCTTCTTTCTCTTTTATAATACACTTTCTTCATTTTGCAATTTCAGTCCTTGAACTTCAATCTTCTGAATAGCCTTTGAAACTTTAAGAACTTGTCATAATTGGTCCTTGGCTTTTATTTTTGATACTTTGTCTTTCTTTCTTGCTGTGTTGGCTGATCCGGCTTGATCTTTGGCTGTTTCTTCACTTTTATTCTTGTCTCTTTCGTTCCTTGTCGGTTTTTGATCGTTTTTGCTTCTTTTTGTCTTTTCAATCCTTTCCTGCACAATTGGACATAAAAGCACACATTTTCTATTCTTTTGGCATTTTATTGGCTTTTATTTGGCAAAATCCCGGGTAAATTAGTATACAATTAAGCAAATATCAAAATTCCCCAAACTAAAGGATTGCCGTGTCCTCACGCAATGTTATGAAGTGTACACTTTGTAAACTAAAAAGTTTCCAAAATGCCCTTGTTTAGAACCTTTTATGAATCGCAATCTTTTCAGAATGAGATGTAGAGAAACCACCATGAGGTCTGCATCTCTCAGGTTTGCACATCAATTCAATGACGTCCTTTGAACCTGCAGGGGTTAGCTTGATTTTGCCACAGAAACAGGTATATAGTTCATAGAGTCTGTAAGATAGTCTAAGTCAAACATCCACCTATGGCCTATTCCCTGTACATTGGGTTTTTCCTCAAGAAAGTTAACATAAAGGTTTACTTCAACTCTTTTGGATACTAAATTATAAACCCTAAAGGCTTTACTATTCTCAGAGTAACCAACAAGAAAACCCTCATCAGATTTTCCATCAAACTTTCCTAGTGGGCTAAGAGTATTGAGAATGGTAACATGGCACCCAAATGGTCTTATGTAGCTAAGGATTGGTTTGTGGCCAAACAAAAGCTCATAAGGAGTTTTGTTTTGAGGCTTGGTCACTCTTACCCTGTTGAAGGTATAGCAAGCAGTATTAACTGCTTCTGCCCAAAAAGTGGTAGGTAAGTGTGAGTCAGCTAGCATAGTCCTAGCAGCCTCTATAAGGGTCCTATTCATTCTCTCAGCAACCCCATTTTGCTGAGGAGTCCTTGCATTACTAAACTCCTGTTTGATACCCTTTTCCCCACAGAACTCAAGCATAACCCTGTTTTTAAATTCTGTCCCATTATCTGATCTAATGATTTTTACTTTTTGATTTAGTTGGTTTTCTATCTGTCTTATAAAAGTCTTAAGGATGCTACTAGTCTCATCCTTTTTGGCTAGAAAGAAAACCCAACAAAACCTTGAACAGTCATCAGTAATCACTAGACAGTAACTTGCATGGTTGATACTTCTCACAGAAGTTGGTCCAAATAGATCCATATGCAAGGTATGTAATGGGTGGGTCACATATCTATCAATTTTGGCCTTACAGGAGGCCTTGTGTTGCTTTCCCTTTTGACAAGCAACACAAGTGTGGTCATTTTTGAAACTCTTGGAAGGTAACCCTCTAACTAGATTATCCTTTACAAGTTTATTTAAATTTTTGAAATTAAGGTGACCTAACCTCCTGTGCCACAATTTAGCTTCATTAGATGAGGCTTTTGCTAATAAACAAGTGTATCCTTTTGAAGAATCAACAGTTTTCATATCAAAAGTATACATGTTGTGTTGCCTAGGAACTTTAAGAAGAACCTGATTTTCATCAGGCATCTTAAAGTCAGAGGACACCACAAAACACTCTTTTTCAGTAAAAAGTACATTTAGCTTTTTATCACATATCTGAGATATGGAGAATAAGTTAAAATGTCCAAGTTCTTTCACAAAAGCCACATCATCAAAAACTAAATTTCCTAATCTAATTGTACCTTTTCCACTGATACTCTTTATCTCCTCCAAAAGTAACAGATCCACTTTGTTTAGTTTCTTGATAAACTTCAAGATGTGGCCCTGTTACCAGTCATGTGCCCAGAATTCCACTATCAAAAATACCTCTATGCTCCATATGCTTCAGTGAGATGATCTGCACATACAAAAAAAGAGTTTAGTTTCTCTTTGTGAACCCATGCCTTCACAGGCTTGGTTGCCTTGTGGACTTGAGAAACATGAACATTTGAATCAGGGGTTGGTCCACTATTGATATTGGAGTGTAGTGTTGTTTTTCTCCAAACACAACCTGCTGAGGTCTTAACAGCAGTACCCATTTTGCCCTTAACAGCATAATTATTTGACTTGTATGCTGTATTCTTTGTAAAGGGTCTATTTTCAGGTGATCTTTGTTTTGAAAAACATGTCTTTGGACTTTTAAAATTCACCTGTGAAGTCTGGTTTGATAATACTGGGCTAGTTACTCTGGCAGTATTAACATGCACCCTACCAGAATTAACATTTTGTTTGCCAGTATTAACTCTAGAACCACCAGACTTATTTTTAGTACCAGAATTTACATACATGCTACCAGAATTAACATGTTGCTTGCCAGTATTAAAACTAGAAGTACCAGACTTAATATGAGTGCCAGAACTAACATGCAAACTACCAGAACTAACATTTTGCTTGCCAGTATTAACATTTACCCTACCAGTTTTAATGGTTCTGCTAGCAGTACTAAAATTGGGTCTAATGTTGTTTAGTTGTACAGGTCTGGGAGTGAATTGATTTGCTTTATTCACCCTGTTAGAGTTAGTCCAGGCTGGTGTAGCTTGCCTAACATTGGCATGAATTACCCTTGTGCTCTTAAAAGCAGCTTCCTGGCCATCTTTTTCTCATAATAGTCACAATCCTTAATCAAGTGACTAAGACTTCCACACACAAAACATGGTTTTCTTTCAAAAGAAAATCCTGCACCTAATTCTCTTTCCATTCTTTGATTCCAATTCTGTCTACGATGTGTAGGAATAGGTGAGGGAGTCACTGGTGGCCTAATTGGTTGCCTAGGAGTTTTTACATGCTGTGCACAACTAGGGTCAACTGTTTGTTGAGGTTTAGGCACTTGTGGTTGAGTCTTTTGGATGGAAGTGGAAACCTGCTCACTAGAAGGTATAGAGATAGGGTCATCATTGACTGATATGGTCAAGATACAGTTCCTTGATCCCAATCATTCATTGGATTGTCAAGTGAGTAAACAATGGAATTTGGCATTAGACACAGTTCCAAGCTCCCCATCACTGTCATTAGATGGACAGATGGAGAAAACAATGGAACTTGCATTAGACACTTTAGGACTAGGAGATTTAGGTTGAGGTCCATGTTTGCCATACTCATACAGAGAATCATCTATGTCCTCCTGTTCTCTAGGGGTATAATCACCACTAAGAGGATGAGGGACACCTTTGTACTCTACCTGTTTGAATCTGCTGTATAGTGGGATTTGATAATTTCCTGATCTGTTCCCTAAAAGCAAAATACCTCTAATTATTTCTCTCATATCTAGGACCTCAGCATTTGATTTGATGCCATACCTAAAACCCATCTTAAAGAACGTTGAGCTCATACCCAATCAACTAGTCCTCCAAAGATTTTTTAGAAGAAGCATTAAAAGAATCAACATTTTTTTGTAAAAACATCTTATCTTTACAGCTTTCATTCCTATTTCTTCTTTACTCTTTTTCGCTTTTCATCTTTTTCAAAAATTTGATTAGCCTGAAAATTTAATTTTTCATTTAAGGAAGATTGATGTTTGTGGGAGGCTTTAAGCTGAGATTCTATTTCTTACAGCTCAGCTTATGGGCATACTAAGGAGCTTCTAGGGTACCAAATTAGATTGCAATTTCTCATACTAGCTGAAGAGCATTGTATGAATCTAAACACAATTTAGAACACATGGATACCTCATTATTCACAGTGAAGGCCATGAGAGCATGATTGAGTTCCTCATCTGTAGTCTGCTCTACCCAATTGATCTGACCTTCATCAATAGTCATCAAAGCTTCCTTTTCAGTTCTCACTGGCTTGAAATCCTGACCTCTACCTGCTTCCTGCCTGCTACCTTCCTTTGAACCTTTAAAAACTTGGCACTCCCTAACAAAATGCCCGAGTATTGTGGCAATTGATACATTAAATTTTCTATTATCAATTTTGCCACATGCATTTTTTCATTCCAATCTTGGCCTTCTGCCCTGTTTTTCTTGAGGAATCTTGGATCTTGATGGCAGTCATAGCAATCTGCCAATTTATATCCATCTCTTCCAAGTCCAGGTCATCAATTTGATCTAGATCTTCATGTATCAAATCCACATCATCAGCATTTGTGGCTAGAAAAGAATGGATAACTTCATCAGCAAGACCAGGAGTGGCAGTTGGTTTTGCTTTGGAAGAAGAAGTGGTATACGAACTATAACTTCCTGAGCTTTGGCTTGGCTTGTGCTTGCTTGAAGAGGCTTTGGCTTGTGATATAAACGCCACATTATCAGATGCCAGGGAAGAAGATGATGTCTTTTGGATGTCTTGTTCAAATACACTCAGATTATTGTATAAATCATCTATTGACAGAGTGTCAATATTCTTCTTTGTTCTCATTGTCATGGCTAGACTGTCCCATGCAGGAGGAAGGGACCTCAAAAACTTGTGATTTGCATCTTCATCTGACACACCAGCACCAAGGGCTTCCAACTGTGATAGGAGTTTTTGGAACCTATCATACCCTTTCTCTAAGCTTTCCTTAGACGAGATAGTAAATGCCTCAAACTGTTGTTTCAAAACAGCTTTTTGCATTTTCTTAGAGTTAGCATTACCACCAAATCTTGTCTTGATGGCTGCCCATATCTCTTTGGCATCATCCATGCCATGAAAACGCCTGAGATGATCTTTTGGAACAGCCATTAACAGCAGTGTTCTAGCTTTCCTTTCTTTCTCATCAGCAAATTGTTCTTCCTGTGTTGTTGGAGGAAGAACCCTGTATACACCATCCTTACCTTTGGTGACTCGCTTCTTTGAGTTCCCATTCTGAATCACTTTCCACGACATCATTATCTATATACTCAAGATAATTGTTCCATTCTCCTTGCCCACGTTCATAATCATCTTTTTGAAGAAGGTAAGTTTGATGTTTGAAGTGTATTGGTGGTGAAAATTTATGGTGGTTAGCAGGTGGCATCTCCCTTTGTTGGATGTGGTTGTGATCCAGCCAAAAGATGATCATTATTAAGAGACAGTTTCCTCATCATCACTGAGAGAAAAATCATTTTTTTTTTCCCCCCCCCCCCCCCCCCCGTGTGCAGACATGATTATTTGGTGGAATAAAAGGGTTTTGATCTATGTTCAAACTTGTGTAAAGTCCCCTTGGTGGCTCTGATACCACTTGTAGGTCCTTCTCAACAGGATCTTAATGAGCCTTAAACGACTTATAGTTCTCTGAATAAATCCAAAGAAACTATGAGAGACAATAACAGTGAATACAAATATTGACGCGGAATATCAATATCTATACCAGATGAACACAAGAACAAAAACAATAAACTTTGCTTTTAATATTTCTATCTTGAATTGTGATGATCAATCAACACATATGTTTACAATGCTATTCTACGTTCCTTTTATAGACTTAAGGAACCCTAAACGCGTTAAGAGATAATGCTTATCTCTTCCTAGATGAACGCTAAATGATAACTAATACTAATATTACAACCAGGCTTAACTTTCTGACTAAACAGTATTAACTTTAATACTGTCACACGCAAGTTAGTGCTGGCAGACTTAACTTGCTCTACCAGACTTAACTTCTATACTAACAGTACTAACTATTACTCTATCAGAACTAACTTGAACTAACAGACTTAACTTTAATACTAACAGTATTAAGTCTGTTTATAATATTTTCCTAACAGAACGTAAGGACTCATCCATACTAACGATCAAAATGGCAACATAGAGAAACATCCGTACTAACATGTTGCAAACATGTTATGAAAACTAAAGGATATAAAAAAAGGAGTAAATATCGATACTAACTTGTTACGAACAACTGCTGCTTGAAAAAAAATCAGATATTCATATGAGTAATCAATGCCAGGAAAGAATCAATGAAATGTACTAATAGCCAAAAGCAGCAGATCCGAACAACCAATATATATCATGACGCTGAATGTGAACGATAGAATGTCCATACATACATGATACGAACAAGGAATGCTAAATTGAGGGCTAGATATCTGAACCAATAATCGAGCAAACAAATAAACTCAGTAATCGTAATAGTAGTAATAAGAGGTATCCAAGAGTCGTTAGTTAGAAAGGAAACTTGCTGACTATGCAACTAAGCCCAATAAAATCACACATTAGTTAAGAGAAGAATCCCCTAACTATATAACTATCCTTATCATGAATGTACATATCACAACATCTTACATTATCACCTTACAAACAAACACTGATCAATGCAATCATGGTCACAAGTCTACGTGTGTGATTCCCTTATAATTATGTTGGCCACCCATAATTATAAGTGCATCATTTCACACGTGTACTTACTTCCAAGACTACACATCTTAATAATAATGCATAAATATCTACATATATCACATAGCAATCTTAAACGAACCCAATATAACAAAAACATGATGCTTTATCAAAACAACATTTATTTACATAAAGATAAAATTGAAAACGACAGAAAGAAAACCAAGGTCTTGAAGCGTCTAAAAAAATACGTAATATCCGAAAGAAATCATCGATAGCAATCTGTCAAGGTAAAATATGGGATAAACTTATGCTGGGCCACGCTTGGGTTTGACTTTGCTTTTGCAAGAGTCACTCGACTCCGCGGGTCCATGCATGCTACGAGCATCCGACTGGATATCTAAGTCTGTTTCCTTCTCCGACTCTTTTAATTACCCTTCCTCCTTCAGTTCCTCGAGAGGCTCCTCCTTAATTGGCTCCTCTTCTGGATCTTCGGATATTGAGTAGCCCATAAGTCGAAATAAAATTCTCAAAATAACAAGAAAATAAAACGCCCAAATAGCTAAACACATAGATCCTATGATGCAGCTATATGCAGGACTCCTAGGTTATAGTCTAGGTCAAACCACCTACTTCTCTATAACCAATGGCTCTGATACCATTCTGTCACACCCCGCCAAGGTGAAAACACGAGGCGTAACACGTTAGGCACCCTTTGTGACAAGAATTCACCTTTGACCAATTATTTTATTTAACGGCAACTAAACGTCACTGACTTGCTTATATGATTTTAAACTTGTTAGTGTCACCCATACTTGAGAACCTAATTTATTTTACGTGTTTACGCCTTTTAAATGTAACCGATATTGCACTTGCACGTTTACTCGTTTAAGGTCTAGACTTAGGCATTTTTGTGTATAATTTATATGTATTATACAAATCTACGACAACTAATTTCATAATATAATTAACTAACAATATATTACCTTCATTTTGATCAACGATAAAAGAAGTAGGACATGTTCAAACATTGCACAAATAATTTGTCAAGTAGACCAAATACAAGAAGGAAATAAAAAATAACAGTCCATTATCATTCGAAAATAATAATCTAATTGAAGAAACTGTTATATTTAGAGTAAATAATAGTGGGGCAACCAATCACGTATTAGTTTTTCTCCTTAAGTCTCGGTCTGTTATTCTTGTCCATGATCTCGTAATATTTAAATATTTTATTTAATAGTCATCTTTATAACTTCATACATGCTCCTCCCCTATATCTTAACCCAAAACCCAAACGACTTCAATACTATAAATATCCATCTACACAATTTGGAGAGTTGGAGACAATTGGCATAATCCAAGTTGTAGTCACGTTGACTTTGATCGTGTGGTTTATTATGTTCGGTTGCGGCTCATCGGATCCTAGTGTTTGTGTTCATACTTGTGTATGTTCGTGTTTCCAGTTTCCATCCATCATATTATTCGGAGGTATATCTAGAACTACAAATCATATACGCTTTATGTAAACTTTGCGTTAACAATCTTGTTATATCAATATATTATAGTAGAGTATTTAACTAAATCGCCTTTAGTAATGAATCAAAAGTGCGGACTTTGAACGTATTAATTAACAAAGTTTAGAATTTATAAGCAACATATAATGCATACCACTGTCAAGATTTTTAACACCCCCAAATTTACAACAAGATTCGGGACCAACAATGGGGTGTTATTAATGAGTACAATAGTCATACATTATATAGAACGACTCGAAAAGAGACGTTATTAAAATGTTCCATTCCAAAATATAAAGATCAGAGTTCAAACGTTGTCCCAACATAAAGACAATTTTATAGAACAAGTTTGAAACGTTAAACAACCGTAAAAACATTGTTTTGAGGAATAGAAAATAAGTGATTTAGCAAAATCAATTTTTAAGCGCAACTTCATCCTCGTTCCAAGCTCCAAGTCCTTAGCTTTGATTACCTAAGATAAACATGCTAAAAAGTCAATAATAATGTTGAGTGAATCCATAGGTTTAATTAAACATTAAGATTTAGAACACAAATATTTAAATCATGAAAAACTTATGGATCAAACAAGTTTTAATTAATATGCATTGAGCTCGTGACATCCGACCCCGTTGACGAGAATGTTATGTTGCCCTAAATGTATTAGGTATTATTGCCATATACCTGTAGTTCTTAGAATAATATATCTGTTAAAAAGTGGGTGTTCCAAAAGGATTCAAACCCCGGACGGGGAGTCACCCTATAGTACTATTTATTATCCTAGCGTCTACCCATCACAGGTAGTTACGGTTCACTATATATTCAGGACTTTAGCAATAGGTACTCAAGCATTAATCATATATTCGGGTCCAGCATACAGGAAAACAATTTGTGTTTAATTTTATAAAACAAGCATGTATCTCCCTCGCGGGTTTTTAAGAAAACAAATAAAGTAGTAAAGGCGAGGCTATGAACTCACCGTATGTAGATGATCGAATGAGAAACCAAGTATGAGAAGATGACTCCAAAGATTAGTCAAGACCTATAAAGCAAGTCGCGACTTAGAATGATATATAATATCATTATAATAGAATAGTTATACAATACTAGTTAATAAAATCCGAAACAAGAACAATATTGCACCAAGACTAAAACAAAGTATTTTTTGTTTTCAAAAGGTGTATGACCTGCACTTAACCCCAAATAAGTGTCTACTAAGTATCGCTTAGCCATTCTTAATCTTTACTAAATGGTCACACTTTTAATTCACGAGAAAAGGCGTAAAACTTACATTGCATAATTTTAGTCACATTCACAGGTCCATAGCTCTTAATCCATAAAAGATATGAAGGTGAGGTTTTCACCCATGGAAATATGCACGAGTCTAGTTTTCAAAACATTAAGCCAATCATTCTAATCATTTACCAATCCACAGAAAATAGGTTTTTACTAACAGAAGGTCAAAACAGAAAACTTACTGAATTTTTAACTTCCACCGTTTTGGCCATAAATCCTAAACTAAAATAGCAATGAAGTTGGTTCCAATTGTAGGAGTTAGCTTATGATGTCTGGTATATAACCAAGCTTTATAACCTTAACCTACTATAAAATAACCTGGAGAAATTCATGTTTTCTTACAGAATGTTCCGAACTAGTTCACAACCATAAAATGGCCATATCTCCTTCATCTGAAATCGTTACAAGAGTATCCAACTATCACATTGAATCTTAAGACTTCCTCTATCCAAATATGTAATTTCCTTAGTAGCTATAGACCAAATATTTGGAGAATAAGCCATGACAACCTGCTATCCCAAAACAGTCCGCAAAATCTTATTCTAGATCAATCAATAACACTTCCAAAACCATAATTAATCCATCACAAGGCTACTAATCATCAAGATATATTATCTAACAAAAAATTTCATCACTTACTCTAATTAATCAAGATCATTCATAATCCATGCTTGCATGTTCATAAAACTCAAAGATCAAGAACATGTACTACTAAAATCAACAAAACCTTAAAAAGGGAGTTCAAGATAATATCATATACTTACAATGGGGGATTTTTGGAAGATCAACACAAACCCTATGTGGGTTTCTTGATCCTAGCCGTGGCCATCAACACCCAAACATTATAACCTTAATTTTTCTTGCCTCCAAATCCACTTGTAATCACCTAGAATCGAACCATCATCATTCTTATAGCCTTTAATTAAATCAAAGCCCTAAAATCTTCAAGTTCTTCAAAATCAATAATTTCTAAATCAAGTGCATGGTGATTTTTAATGATGGGGAAAGATTAAGGATAATTTTATGGATGATTTAGGGTTTATAGGAATTGATTTGGTGATTTTTGATGAAGGTTTTGGTGGCTTTTGTGGTTGCAGCCGACGAACGGCAGGGAGAAGAAAGAATACGAGTGGTTTTTTTATCTGTGTATGTGTGTGTTTTTTAAATAAAGGGGGATAAGTTTATATAAGGATAATTATTTAGTTGCTAAAAGAAATAAGAAGTGTGTTTGTTGTTGTGATCGGCCGACTATAGGAGAGGGAGGGGAGAGTGGGCTTTGGCCCATTCTTGCCTAACTAACATTACCTATAAGTCTTGGGCCTTATTACCATTCTTAGCCCGATACTTTTTCCTAAAAAGCTATTTTTCGTCCAGGTGCAATTTAAACACAAGGAAAGTGAAAAATACAAAAATAAAAATAAATTGGCACTCGAGGCCCAAATACGGAGTCATTGGTTTCTTGATCGTTAAAAACGGATAAATTTTTAAATCATAGCGCTTTTTACTTAAAATCAACGATTTTTACTAGTGAGAGGGTTTACTATGGTCGAAAAGAATTATTTATATCTAAATTAAATTTAAAACATTTATAAAATTTTTTATTTATTTATTTTATTATTATTATTATTTTTAAAATAAATAAATGATTCACGAAGCTAAGTCAGTAAGATCTACAAGATGGTACTTAATTAATTTTTCAAAAAGGATAAAACATTTTTCGGTTTAACATAACGCCCTATATAAAGACATTTTTCCAAAAATGGTTTTTAAACAGTAATCACCGCAAGCGTAAAGGATACTAAAACAAGAATAAGAATAATTAGAGAGAATAAATGTAAGAGACATCAGAGTTGTTTACAATGGCGATAGATCAAGTATAAAGAATGTCCGAACAACATAAAAGTAGTCAGAGGATATGGACATGAAGAGTCATATGTCCTAGAAGACTGTGAATCAGAAATCTAGAGAGTGTCATTCGCCGAATTTATCGTTGCAACTAAGGAACGATTCGATCACATTAATAGTAGATAGATGTAAGCATTGATGGTATTAATGTATAGCAACGTTCAAAAGAAATGAGTGTAAGGTGATAACTTTAGAAGTTGACTTCTCGGCGGTATGATTCTCATAATTCACATGAAGTAACGAAGAAGAATGGTGTATAATGTGCCAGGGACCAACAAACACGGCAATGAAACAACAACAAAGATAAATTTTCCATTCATATGATAACAACTCACACAAAGATGAAGAATACGATTAAAAGAATTGATTGTAGTTTATTAACTATAGAAACGAATTTATTAAAATACTCTAGTAATGGAATTTCCACCTATAATTAAGTTACGTTATTATTTTGAAAAGTTTTTATTTTTAGAAGGTTACTATTTTTGAAAAAAAAACCAAGTAAGCGGTAAAATCATGAAAAATGACAGATTTGGTAGAATAGGGTAAATTAGTATGTTAAATATTTCCCGTTGTTACATTCATATATATAAAAGTTTTCATATTTAGACTTAAACGAATCCTATGGCAACTAAACCATGTTTTTATATTCTCATTGAATTCATTTCGACTTTTTATATATAAAGTTTTCCTAAATGTTGACTTTGGTCTTGACCCGTCGTAAATTATTTTTAACTTTAGCCTCCTTTGATGAACATGTAAATGATAATTCGAAAAAATTTATGTTTTGGTTGAAGGCCGAAACGAACCTGAAAATAAACATTTTGTCCTTTTAAGTTATGCGCAAACTTAAAAATTAATGAGTGCTAAGTTTTTTTTTATATATCTAAATTTTTAAATTTCAAGTGGCCATAAAAAATTTCGTTTCAAAATTTAACCCAACGCCACTTTAATTCCTCCAAACCATTACACCAAGCCATGCCTAGTTATTTAACACACTTTCAAACATAAAAACTCATGTATTTCCATAATCAAAGATTTAACACTTACTGGGTAGAGGTTAATACAAAAGAATCAAAACACATACTCACAAATTTTATTCAAGAGTTTCATAAGTAGACATTCCCAAATGACACATTACGCGAGAATATGTTAATAGTACATTTCCAAAAGAATGAAGGGTTATGAAGCAAAATGTTAAAGGCGAGTTTGATTTAGTCAACATGTCTCCATGCTATGGATTACGTGACGTCATATTCATTTCAGAAGTACGAAGCCTATGATCTAACAAATAGTGAAATAACGAGTAGGATCGATAAACTATGTCGAATTCCAATATCATCAAAAGAGAATGAAGCAATAGTAACGAAAAAGTTTCAGGGAT
Organism: Tanacetum coccineum; assembly: GCA_026074375.1. Taxonomy (NCBI): domain Eukaryota; kingdom Viridiplantae; phylum Streptophyta; class Magnoliopsida; order Asterales; family Asteraceae; genus Tanacetum; species Tanacetum coccineum. The sequence continues at coordinate 3,994 of BQNB010039791.1, read as the reverse complement.
AATCATATAACTCACAATGTCTCAAAATAAGATCTATTGTGCCATGCACACGGTGTCATAAAGAAGGTTGAGAGGCAATTGTGTCCCTCACAACGTTTTGAGAAACGATTTAACATTCATAAAGATAACATTATATATAAGAATGTGGAGGCACACTACATATTTGAACGTTATCACTTATCAGAAAATGCATAAGTTGCATAAGCATGAGAAAGAAAGAAAAATAAATGTTTCGACATATGTATAATCTTATATTATAGAATCCATGTGTGCATCTTAATTCCCTTCTTACAACATCCTAAATATTTTGCCTTATATTCACATAGCCTTTTAACCTCTTTCGACCAATTTTCCTAGTCATTTAACGAATTTTAAAGAAATACTATACGACATCAAACGACTACCCAAAATCCATTCCTAACTACCTCAACATGTTCTAAACCCTTTGTATGTTCCCCATGAAGGTTTTACAAGTCTTACTATTTTTATTTAAAAAAAGAAGAAAAAAAATACCACAACCCAAAGTGTTCGAAACAGGACCTGCTGGACTTTGCCAAAGTTTGACACCATCAGACCCCCCTTAGACTATACAGAAAATTATGGAAAAATTACAGTAGCTCACACATATTATGGACATGCTACAGTTTAAATTTCGTCGAGAAATATTAAGTTTTGACCCGCCTGCTCACCCTATCTTTACAAACGAAATTCTGGGACAGATTCCGAGTTTTGACAACCCATCTTGTAAATTCAATTTGACTAACTTTTACTTATTGAAAATGCGCGAGGTTTCCTTTGTTTGAAAGTAGACTCGCCGAACTTAGTTTTAGAGTCAAGAAAATCCAGAAAAGATATTCGGGTGATTAAGTTATAAGGCGCGCAAGATTACTCAGAATTCTACGCCAAATGGCCAATTGCAGAATTTAACACTACTCAACTCCAAACTTCTAATGGCCATAACTTATTCGTTTTTTAAGAGTTAGAACTCGATTTTTATACCAACACGTTCATTAGGACGACGCCTAACATATTAAACAACAAAATCTCAGTTTACAACATTTTAACCCATTCTGACTAATACGAAATTTTTATAGAAATTATCCATTTTGACTCGTTATCAAGATTAAAACATTTAGACACGAACAAAAGTAAACGGCTAACTTATTAGTTGTAAATTCAGTTTTACTTATTATATTTTACGCCAAATCATTTCTTACAACACTAGTAGACTAATTTGTAAAAATTTCGCCATGTTAACTTTTATTATATATTTTTCCTAAATCTGATCTCTTTCGAAACGACCCATTAAAATACATTTTCAAAACTTGGAATCTAAAGAAATTTGATGTAAAACGACATTTTAGACAACTTTTTAGTTTTAGCCGAGACCCGAGACTAGACGGAAAATGACGAAAATACCCTTTTTCATTTATGTAGTAAGTTAAAAATTCAGAAAGAGTTGATCGGAACTTTTAAGGTTTTCCAAAATTTCAAATGGCCGCTAAACATTCGTTTTTAAGAATTACGGGATGTGCGACCTATCATTTCGAAGCTAGGGGTGACCTTTATTAGATTCTCAAGCCTAAAATCACTTTTAACAACATTGACTAGACCAAATTCATCTTGCTAATTTTCTGCAATATACGGGTATCTTAAAACCTCTTCAAAACGCCAATTTCACGCATCGCGAACATCGCCAATGCTCTTAAACTATCCTAACACCATTACTAATCATCACAACCCAATCCAACACTTCAAAACGTAATATGCACCATAATTTATGGATTTACAATACAAGTTTATATATATGCATACATATTAGAAATTTATTAACATAAAAGGGTTAATAAAATACTTATAATCACAATAGAATGGGCGACAATGATTAAGCTAAATAAGTGTAAGAGATCGAAAAAGAAGTCAAGTATTAAGGAGAGCATATAAGGAATTGGAAGGTAGAGAATTAGGAGCAATAGGAATAATAGGTTCATCTTCGGGAATGTTGGGATTATTATTAGGAGGAGGTAAATTCGCCATGATAATTTGTAATCACGGAAAGATAAATACATATAAGGTCACTACATAGATAGAATTTATGCAATATATGAATAAATGCTATGCATTAAAATGAATATGATAAATTAATATCGATTTATTTAAACATGTAATTAATGGAATAATGATTTATTTAAGAATGTAAATAATTGAATTATGGTTAAACATGTACATAAACATAAAAACTTTAATATAAAGTTTTAATTATCGAAGAATATCTCGATAAGAATCATAGTATTTATTTAATAAATACTAAACAATATTGTATTCATGAATAAGGAATACTAAAATGGTAATCACTTGAGGATGACTTGAGCGGGAACCACGAGGAGTATTTTGCGCGCAAAAATTTAGAAAAGTAAATTTATAGTTTAGGTATAAAAATGTTTTTGACCTAGTTCTCTATAACTTATGGCTCTTGATACCAATCTTTAACACCCCTAATATAAATTGAGATTCGGGTCCAACAATGAGGTGTTAATAATAAGTACAACAGTCATATATTATATAGAATGACTCAAAAATAGACGTTATCAAACATGTTCCATTAGAAAAGGAAATTTCATAGTGCAAGCGTTGTCCCAACATAACATAAACAAGACACAAGTGTTCAACAAAATATAAAGACATTGTTTTTGAGGAATGGAAATCAAGTGTTTTAACAAAATTCATTCTTAAGCACAACTTCCTCCTCTTCGTCCCATGCTCCAAGTCCCTAGCTTTGATTACCTGAGATAAACATGCTCAAAAGTCAACAAACGTTGAGTGAAATTAATATGTTTTTTTAAACATTAAGATTTAGAACACAAATATTTAAATCATGGAAAACTTGTGGATCAAACAAGTTTTAATTAATATGCATTGAGCTCGTGACATCCGACCCCTTTGACGAGAATGTTATGTTGCCCCAAATGGATTAGGTATTATTTCCATATACCTGTAGTTCTCAGAATAATATATCCATTGAAAAGTGGGTGTTCCAAAAGGATACAAACCTCGGATGGGGAGTCACCCTATAGTACTATTTATTATCCTAGCATCCACCCATCACACGCAGTTAACGGTTCATGATATATTGGGGACTTTAGAAATAGGTACTCAAGCATCGATCATATATTCGGGTCCAACATACAGGAAAACAATTTGTGCTCAATTTTATAAAACAAGCATGTATGTCCATCGCGAGTTTTGAGAAAACAATTAAAGTAATAAAGGCGACGCTATGAACTCACCATATGTAGATGATCAAATGAGAAACCAAGTATGAGAATATGACTCCAAAGATTAGTCGAGACCTATAAAGCAAGTCACGACTTAGAATGATATATAATATCATTATAATAGAATAGTTATACAATACTAGTTAATAAAATCTGAAACAAGAACAATATTGCACCAAGACCAAAACAAAGAATTTTTAGTTTTCAAATAGGTGTATGACCTGCACTTAACCCCAAATAAGTGTCTACTAAGTATCACTTAGCCATTCTTAATCTTTACTAAATGGTCACACTTTTAATTCACGAGAAAAGGCGTAAAACTTACATTGCAGAATTTTAGTCACATTCACAGGTTCATATCTCTTAATCCATAAAAGATATGAAGGTGAGGTTTTCACCCCTGGAAGGATGCATGCGTCTAGTTTTCAAAACATTAAGCCAATCATTCTAATCATTTACCAATCCACGGGAAATAGGTTTTTACAAACAGAAGGTCAAAACAGAAAACTTACTGAATTTCTAACTTCCACTGTTTTGGCCATAAATCCTAAACTAAAATAGCAATGAAGTTGGTTCTAATTGGAGGAGTTAACTTATGATGTCTGGTATCTATACAATAACCTAGAGCAATTCATGTTTTCTAACAGAATGTTCAGAATTGGTTCACAACCATAAAACAGCCATATCTCCTTCATCCGAAATCGTTACAAGAGTATCCA
>BQNB010039790.1:24302-47851 GCA_026074375.1 Tanacetum coccineum | reverse complement strand
CATATAATGAATACGCCGTATAGATAGAACTGACAATAATGTTTTTAAATGCAGAAAAATAAAGGACTGATAATGTCCAGATATTTGATATGGCGTATGGTATGGAGCGGATACGCCGTATTGATGTATGGGAAGACAGACTCGATAAAAATAAATTAAAAACTGTCCGGGTTGTCTCCCGGGAAGAACTTTTCTTTTCGGCTAAGTCTTTAAGTTAGACTTTTCTTCAGGCTCCTTATTCTATCTCATGCACGCTAATGTGCTTGCGTGTGAAAATCTTATCCGGCGTATCAGTGGGCTTTTATACCCAAACTCGATACGTCGTATAAAGGTTTGTTCAATACGGCGTATTGGACGGAATTGTTAACTTAGTCAACTCTGTTTAAAAACAGTGGATACGACGTATATGTGTTTACCTTAATACGCCATATTCATTCTTGGAGACCAATTTTTCCTTAAATTTAACAAAGTAAAGAAAAACGTACCTTGGCCTCCGCAATTTCTTCGTGTAAACACCATCCTTATAAAACCGCTTGGGGTCGAAGGAAATGCCAAACGACACATATAGATTTTTAATTATATAAATTAATGGCTTCCCTTCGTAAAAACTTGTCCGACTTATCAATTTGACTATTAGAATGAATTTATTTGTTTTTTACGGTTTGCTTTTATCGTCGTGATTTGTCTCTATGTTTTTATCAAACTCAATGGGAGTGGTGTCATATCTTATGCAAACAACACTATCCATTGGGTTGATATCAATGTTTTCCGAACACAATTCAGTATTGATTTTAACATGGTCATTTACTGGTTCCGGTTTTCAATCATTGACAGGAATTAATTTATAAGAAAACGAATCCTTGTCGCATATAGAAGTATAATCTTCGTCGTCGGAATCAGAAAATGATATGCAAAAATCAAATATAGTTTTAATTGCATCGTAAATACTTACATATGATTCGGATGAAACATTCTTCTTTGATGTCGATGCATCATTGTAGACGATAGCTGGGAAATCTGCTTGAAAATCTTTGAGCTTTTTCAGCTTGAAGTTTGATGTATTCCTCCATAGTGATGTTTGGATCGTCAATCATCAACCTGACTGAAATCACAATACAGAAACAGAAATAAATACGGGAAAAACAAACAAGGAAGAAAAAACACAAAGAAACTAAACTGGTCTAATTTTCACTAATCCTAGGGGTTAAGTTAATCTAAGGGTTAAAATCAAAATATTAAATAAAAATAAAGATTAAACAATTTCACTCCCTGACAATGGCGCCAAAAAATTGATGTGTCGTTGTGTGTAGGTAAATTTAAGTTAACAAGTTTTACATTTATATTTTGTCGACTTTATCTAAAACAACACTTTAACGGACAGTGTACCCGATCAGAGGTAGCTTCGTTGGTAAGTAGGGTGTCGATCACTAAGAGCGAGAACGTTAATCTATAGTTCTATCAATATTTTGGTTAACTAAACTAAGTTAATTTAAACTATGTTAATTCTATTATATGTTAAACCTATGTTAAACCTATGTTAATCCTAATTATAATAGATAAGGGGGGTTTCAGTCTGAGAGACTGGCACATGCTTGGTGGTAACTTAGATCAATTTAAAACACAATAACACACTGAAGCAGATTAGCAAAAGATAGAAGAGCGGTCTAGCCATATATAAGAAAACTATATTAACCATGATTAATCTAATTAAAATGTTGGTTTGTTTATTTAGTGCAATGAGTGCTTATCTCAAGGCGGCATATCATTCTACCAGATTTAGGCAGGTAATGCTTCCTATAAACCTAGATACGTAGAACTTCTGTCCATATTTAAATGATCCGCATAATGCATACTATTCGCTATTATATCTACTTAGGAGATTAATAATGGTGATTCTTATAAACTCTAGCTCATGGTAAGACTTTACCAATTCTGCTTAATGGCAATTTATATTCTAGTAGTCCACTGTCCAAGTCTTTACCAAAGGAATTAGTACGTTATTTGTTGATCCCAAGTCACCTGCTAGTCCAACTTGTTCACATAAACTAAAGGTAAAGATAGGGCATTATTTGTGATCATATTATTCTAGGATATAAATCACTATATGAAGAGTCATCTCGACATCTAGCTAACTTGGTCGGTATCACTAGATCTAGTTGAATGATAGGTCGTATACAAAAGTACGTAAACAAGTATAAATTAATAAACATAAACAACGATCAACGATAAATTAAGCAGTCGATATTAAAATCCTAACATTTAACCTGTCATAATCATAGCTAATACCCAAGGGTATTAGCCCTTAATCATTGTAATCAATACAAGAATAATCAATCAACCAAGATAAAAACTATCGAGTTAAACGCAATAATACCAAAATTGAACGGGATTACTAAGTATAAGAGATTTCAAGGTGTTTCCTATGGAATTTAGTAGCTTTGCTTGACCTCTTCTGCTTTTCTTGTCTTCTGAAAATTAACTTTTATAGTTAGGTATCAAAAATATGATCAAGCACACCTAAAACTCGTTTTAGGTCTTCTATTTATAGTGTCTGGAATTTGGTCGATACGGCGTATTGGTTGAAGTCAATACGGCGTATTGAGAGTTTCTTGGAGTAGGGACCACGTTCAATATCTTCCAGAATATTTTATTACTATATCTTGGATACGGCGTATAGAGGTCTTCTGGATACGGCGTATAGGTCTTTGTTCTTTGTGGTATCTTGTGAAGTGCAGGCATAGATACGCCGTATCTTCCTTGATGGATATGGCGTATTGGATGTCAGAACAATATTCTTCATATTTCTTTGTTTAAGCTCCCAGATTGTGCCTTTTAGCTATCTCACAAATTACTCCATAATTATACAAATCTCAATATAAATGATTAATTATCAAACTACTTGCAATAACTATAAAAAAGGGTAATTTATATAGGATAAATGATGCTATAAAAGTGACGTTATTTGATGTCATCAGCATCACACTAGGTTTTGAATTCCTATGTCTTTCTTGTGTCTTTTTCCTAGCTTCTTCTAGATAGTAATTGTGAACCATGTCATTTGAACTAAATCTTGGCATGTTCTTTGAGCTATTCCTAGATTCGCTAGATGCAATCACATGATGAGGTTTTACAAGAAGATTCTCAACTTTAGGCAAATATTGTGCAGATACTGTTGAAAAATCGTTTTCATATCAACTTGGGAGGCAAACCTTGGTTTTGAAATTTTAGGTCATTCAGATTTAAACGCATTCGGTTGTCTAACAACTGATTAGGATCTGACTAGTTGTAAAGTTGGTTTCCCCAAGATTGATGGTTTTGCAAACTTAGTATCCACACTATTTCCTTTTAACTTTCTTAATTCATTTTTTAAAGCAGCAATTACAAAAACCTTTTCTTGAAGCTGAGCTTTCAAATCAGCATTGTTAATTGACTTTTTGTTCATTTGAGCAATCAGAGAATCATTATGGTCTGTCGTCTGAACTCGTGTCTTTTTGATAGAATCATAAAGATCTTTGTAAGTCTGTTTCAAATGCTTAGTTTCCTTATTTAAATGCTCATTTTCTGTAAGTAATTTAGCCACACTATGTTCTAATTCGATGTTTATTGTTTCAATTATATCTATGTCATGTTTAACCTTGGCTTCATTATTTTTTCCTTTCAAAAATCAACTATGTTGCCCCGATTTTAAAGATTGATTTTGACATTTAAGTTCAAGAGCAATACAATGTGCTTCCATTCTTGAAAAATCTTTTTAAAATTGGGCAATGGTCTTTTTGAGACAAATATTTTCAGACTCGAGAGATTGGTTTGAAAATTCAGTTGTCTTGTTATTAAGTGATGGATTAAGCAAAGGACTTGTAACTTGACATTGTTCAGCATCCTGGTCAACCCTTCCTTCATTATTGAATTTAGTATGCTCAGCATGCTATTGTCCTGTAGCGAATACAATACATTCAGCATTTAATTGTACCTCAGCCATTGGTTCTTTGTCATATACGGGTTTGATATCTGCATTATCAGCATCTATATCATTCCCTGGCCTGCTGCTTGTATCTTGCTTTCTAGATTCTATCTCATTACTTTCGGTGACAACCAAATCAGCATCCAATGCTTTTCCCATATCAACCTTACTCTTTTGCTTCTGCATCTGTCTTTTATTCACCCTTTTGTCATACAGTCTTTTGTGACGTGTTTTTTAGCAACGGACTTCTTTACATTACTCATGTGTTGAATCAATGTTTCTCTGAACTGTTTAACTTCGATTCTAGTGTATTCAAGAAAATACTTGTCTGTCATTTTACTGTCATAATCCAAAGTAAACTGTGAATCGATGAATTACTAAAACTGTCTGTTAAGCACCCAAAAGGTAGCCATAGATCCATCTTCTTGAAATTCCTCTTTGTCAAGTTACTTTTGTAGTTGATCCATGTAGAGGAACATTTTACTTGTGAAAGTCTCACCATCTTGACCAAAGAGTAACAGAAATGCCTGTTTGAATCCATGTTTGATACGAGTGCCTTTATTAAGTCATCTTTTGATAGAAACTTGAAGGTGTGGATTGAAAAGATTAAAAATATGCCATGCATCTCTCGTTTGCTTTTGACATCTTGTATTTTATTGCATGCACATCTTTTGTTTCCAAACACGAAGGAACCATATCTTTAGTTTCCATTGTAACGGAGTTGTTGTTAAATGAATTACGGAACTTAAGTAGATAAAGTGATTTGTTGTGGTTTGTTATTCGAAAAAATCGTTGTTGATGTTAACGTACTTGAGCTTAATTAACGATTATTAGAAAACTTGAAATAAGGACTAACGATGAACGAGTTTGATAACGAAGGAAGAACGATAAAAACTATTCAAAAGTAAAGGTTAACTAAAAATTATAAAATATAAAAGACTAAGAATGAAAATGTTTAAAAAAAGACTAAAGTTGAAAAAAAATGCTTAAAAGTGAAAGTCTTTGGTAAACTAAGGTTAAAATTGCAAATGTTTGAAAACTTAAGGTTAAAAATGAAAATGTTTGAAAGATGGGGGATAATATTGAAAAGATTTTAGAACCTAAGGATTAATAGTATTAATGTTTATTTAACTAAAGGTTAAAAGTGACACTTTTGGAAAAATAAGGGTAAAAAGTGTAAATATAAAATTCTAAACAATATTAGAATATTATCATGCACTAAAATTCAAAACTTCTTCTTCTTCGTATAACAGGACGTAGGTTTAGTGTATTTTCGGAATCGTTTCGAAATGATTCGACAAAAATGAAACACGTTACAATCATGTATGAAGGATATAAGACCCGCGAACATCGAAATCCGAAACTCAAAAAACAAAACACTTTGAAACTGTGTCTTCTTCGTTTAATACTCAAATTGTGAACCCTTACTATCAAATCGCTTCTCAAGTGAAACCAAATCGCCTTAAACATTGAACTTATTAAAATACCTCTTCTCATGGAAATACTGTATCAGGGACTAACTGTGTCAAGTTTGTTTTTTAGATTTAGTAGATAAAGGTTTATTGGGCTATTTGGCAGGAGTGTGAAAGATGGAGGGTTGTTCCTGTTATTCTGAAGAAGTGTTAAGTCGGTTTTGGGTCAAAGCTATAAAAGCTTGAGTCGTCTCTTGTTTCTTCACTTTTCATATCATCTCTCTCTCTCTCTTTAAACGCTCCTCTCTCTCTCTAATACATTATAAACCCTAAATTGAGATCATCTTGATCTTACAGTGTTACATTTGTAATAGAACTATAGTTAATCTAGATTATAGATCCATACCAGATTAGCTGTGGTGGATAGATTTATTTCTTTGGTTTGCTGATTAAAATCAGTTTTATGAGTTGTATTTGCTACTCAAATTAAGATTTGAGTTGTTTTTATAAATAAATTCTTAATTTATTTATGGTATCAGAGCCATGTTGCTCTGAAATTGTTTTTTAAAGGAAAAAAATACTTAGAGTTTCATAAAATTTGGAGGTTTTTCAAAAATAAACAGTCAGTTTTCAATTAAAACTATTTTCTTGTAAGATTTGTGGTTTAATTGCACAGATTGATTATTAATTTCAAAAAACCCTAATTTTTGAAAAAATTAAGGTTTTGTGGATCTTGGTAATTTTACTCTCTCTAGTTGATTGGTTGGTGATTAAGATTGCTTAATCATTGGATTTGGAAGTTTTGGATTTGATTTGCTCTAATTTGAGGAATTAGGGTTTTGTGGATCTTAGTAATTGGGTGTGGGTTATTGCTGATTAATATGCTAGCCTTTTTGACTGGGTGAATCAAGAAGATAGTTGGTTTAGTATTACTTTTTGCTGCATATCATCCAAAAGCTCTGTAACACCTCTTATCTCTTTCTCTTATTAGTGTTAATTGAGTCTGTCTGCCTTTGATATGCCACCTTGAGTGGTGTGAAATCCTGGGAACTTCTTTCTTCCTTTATTAATTGTTTGTTTTTTATCTTTCAATTTGATTTCTGTTTGTTATCATGTCTGTTCATAATTCTAAGCATAATACTCCTAATAATATTGATCATGATGATGATATTCATGATTCTGTTACCAGAATTAGTAAACTAGATATTAGTGATCCATTACACTTGCATCCTAATGATACTACTGCTCTTACTGTTGTTTCAATAAAACTAAAGTAAACTGAAAATTATCACGTATGGTCATGTGCTATGCTTTTGGCTTTAGAAGGTAAAAATAAGATTGGTTTTATTGATGGTTTTTGTAAAAGATCTAAAAGAGATGAGGTTCTTGGTAAACAGTGGGATAGGGTGAATGCAATTGTTTTGGGTTGGATCTTGAATTCAATATCTAAGGAACTATTCTTGGGTTAAAATTTTTCAAAAAGAGCTAAACATGTTTGGAAAGAATTAAAAGAAACCTATGACAAGGTTGATGGATCAATAATGTTTGGATTACATAATCAAATTAATACTCTTAATACAGAATGGATCTTCTATTGCTGATTATTATCATAAGTTGAATACTTTATGGCGAAAGTATGAATGCTAGGATTGAGTGTGGTTGCTAAATGTGTTTGCAATGATTATGATGGTTTTAAGAAACATAATCAGTTGTTGAAATTAATGCAATTTCTTATGGGCTTAAATGATTCTTATATGCAAATTAGAAGCTCTATTTTGTCTAGAGAGACTTTGCCTGATGTGAGAAGTGTTTATGCTACCATTTCTAGTGAGGAGTCTCAGAGAGTTGCTGTTGGTAGTATAGCTGGTTCCTTTCAAAGGAATCAGGCTTCTATTTTTGTGTCTAAGTGCCTTATAGCCAAAATTTTCAAAAAAGTAGTCAGAATTTTAATGTTGGACCTTCAAGACCTAATAATGTGAATAATAATAGACAAAGTGAGGGTTCTAAATTGGTATATGAAAATTGTGGTTTTAATGGGCATATTATTGATAGATGCTTTAAAATCAATGGATACCTTGCTGATTTTGGGAAGAAAAAGTCTGGTCAAAATTTTAAGAAACAAAATGTTTCTAATAATAATTATGTTGGGAAAAGTTCATCTTCTGGATTTACAGATGAACAAATGGATACTCTTCTCACTCTCTTACAAAGAACATTACAAATTTGGAAAAATATGCAGGTTTATATGCGCAGGTCTGATTTTAATAAGAGTTCTATATTTCATAAAAAATTTGAATTTTTTTTGCTCTAATGCTAATTTTAAACCTAAACTTGTTAGTAATGGAAAAATAGTTGATTCAGGGGCTAACCATCATAAGACTTACACTGATAAAGAATTAGACAATGTTATTGACATTTCCCATCTTAAAATTAAATTGGGTCATCCTAATAGGACTGAGGCCTATATTTCTAAGATTAGAAATCTGAGATTGTCTAATGGTTTAACTTTGTATGATGTGATGGTTATTCTTAAATATTGTGTCACTTTGATTTCTGTTCATAAATTGATTAAAGAGAATAAGGTTATTGTTGCCTTTGATAAGAATAAATGTTATTTCTTGAATCAAGATTTGAATCTGAAAAATGTTCTAGGGATTGGTGAACAATGTGAAGGATTGTACTACTATAATGATAAAGGTATTAAAAGTAATACTATTACCCTTAGATTTCAATGTATGCTATCTCAGACTTATTGGCATTGCAGGCTTGGTCATCCTGCAGACCCTGTTCTAAATGTTCTTAAAGATTCTCTAAACTTTGATATAAAGGATAATACTATTTGTTGTGAAATTTCTCAAAGGGCTAAACAAACTAGTGAACATTTTCTTTTAAGTAATCATAAGTCAAAAAGTTTGGGTGATCTTGTACATTTAGATTTATGGGGGCCTTATAAGGTGACTAGTTCTGAGAGGTTTAGGTATTTCTTGATTGTTGTGGATGATTACACTAGAGCAGTTTGGGTATACTTGATTAAATCTAAAGATGAGGTTTCTCACTTCATAACTGTTTTCTATAATTTGATTGAAAATCAATTTAAAAGGAAAATTAAGGTTTTTAGAAGTGATAATGGTACTGAATTTGTTAATCAATCTATATCTAAACTGTGTTCTGATAAAGGGATTATTCATCAAACTTCTTGTGTGTATACTCCACAACAAAATAGAATAGTTGAAAGGAAACATATGCATCTTTTAAATGCTGCTAGATCCATTATGTTTCAGGAGGAATACCTTTAAAGATGTGGACTGGGTGTATTCTAACTGCTACTTATCTTATTAACAGACTCCCTTCTTCTGTGCTAAATGGAAAGTCTCCTTATGAAATGATATATAAAAAATGTCCTACTCTCTCTCACTTAAGAGTGTTTGGTTGCTTGTGTTTTGCTACCATTGTCAATAATAATGACAAGTTTAGTAGCAGATCTAAGAAATGTGTTATGACATGATATTCTAATTTTAAAAAAAGGATATAGGTTATACAGTCTTGATAAACATCAGTTCATTTTTTAAAGAGATGTTAAGTTTTTTGAGAATATATTTCCTTTTAAGGATTCTGAAGTTGGAAAAATGATTCTACAAATGTTTTTCAAGATGTTAATCATATAAATTTTTTCGACATTGAATATCCTGAGATACCCAAGGATGATGAGAGAGTGGCTAATGATCTGAATAAGGGTAAGAGTGATAGTAGTAGCTCTTCTGAGTCTGGTAGTAATATTAACGCTGCTGATTTTTTAGTTGATTCTGGAAATGATGCTGATAGCAGTAATGATTTTGTTGCCACTCAGAATGAGGAGGTTGCCACACTTGAAGAAAATGCTTTTTCTGAGGGTGATTTGGATCAAAATCCAAGTTCATCTCAAGGTGTTCAAAAAGTTAGAAGGTCTTCTAGACAAAGTGTTTTTTCAAAGAATTATAATGATTTTGTTGTTGAATCAAAGGTTAAATATGGTCTTGATAAATATGTTAGTTATTCAAAACTTGGGTGGTGTTTATTTTTTCAGAAATGCCTCTTAACAGCATCTTAATCTAACTCATTCAGACGCGGTCAGGCATTTGGGTCATTAAGACTGTTTGTTTTTTTCAAGTCATTCAGAGGCAGTAAGAGGCAAGTAGTGTTAAGAGCGTTTGTTTTTTTATCATTAAGAGGCATAAACCTCTTACTGAACTAGATGTGGAGGGGGTGTCTTAACACCTCTTAATGTCTTTTTTTCCTTACTTTTTTTTCTACTTTGTTATGATTTTTTTTATTTTGGTGTTCTTTTTTCATTTCTTGATTTTCTTTTCTTGTTTCACATTGTCTTTTGTATTGTAAAAATATTAAATAGATCATTGACATTTTGTTTTATTAATAAATAGCGTATGAAGATGATATGTGGCGGACCCATCTCTTTTGTTCAAATTGAAAGGTACGATTTCGGACTGATACATCTTAATTCTAACGTGATTCATTTAGTTAATCGTTTTAATAAGTTCAATTCAAACTTTAAATTGATTATATTGTAATTTTTTATTTCATGAAGATTATTTCTTGTGCGAATGCAATTATTTTATATTTAAATTTTAAAAACTATAGTTTAACATATCTAGACATTTTAACTAAAAATACAATTTTATTTCATTCAGATTCAGATTTTCTCAACAACTTATTTCAGTATAAGATGGAATCTGATCAGGCTTTTCTACCGAATTTCTCAGATTCGATGTTGCGAATCAGATTTCAGATTCAGAGCCTCTTAATAAACAAACAGCACATAAGCATTAAATCAACGTCTAAATAGAAATCTTCAAATGGTGCAAGCTAGTCAAAAGATAATGGGTTATTGTAACCAAAATTTTGATGAACTTCTGTTACGAGTAATTTATTTCAAGTTATATATTTTTCTAGTTGAACCACTATTCAATAGACTTTGTAAAAGGTGAAGACTTTTTGTTTGATCAATTTTCTTTATTCCTGTAATATCATACTGTTATGTTTATTATATTGTAATTTTTTATTTTATGAAGTTTATTTCTTATGCGAATGCAATTATTTTATTTTTAAATTTTAAAAACTATAGTTTAACATATCTAGACATTTTAACCAAAAATATTTTTTTATTTTATTCAGATTCAGATTTCTCAACCATCTTATTTCATATTAAGATGGAAATCCGATTCAGACTTTTCTTACGGATATTTAGATTAGATTGCGAATCAGATTCAGAGCTATTAATTAAAAAGCACCCTTGATTTTGTGTAGTGTTTTGATATCTTAACACATGCTTGGATTAATGATTGGTCAAATTGTCTTAGAGAGGAAAGTGAGAGTTCTAGAGAGGAAACTCACCTAGAGTGTGTTTATTGATATAATGAACAATCCAACCCCTCCTATGGCTGGAAACGGGTATTTTATACAAGAGATTGGTGCCCCTAATGGGCCATGGAGTGGCTAACAGTTGGGTAAAGACACGGCCCAACACCATTAAGTCGTACGGTAATTTAAACGATTAAAACTAAGACCTACGAGCTAATCTTATGCTTGGACATAAACACCGGGTGACCGAGTCTTTTATATGTATTTTCATAATCCTAACTATCTCCACCTAAGGTGAGGTAACCCCAGAAAATTCAATTGAATCCTAGCATTCTTATTTGAATTAATCTTTGATTCTGGCTTGTAGTCTTTTGATTCTTCAACATTTGTCGTTGTACATCAAGTAGTGATCTTTGTTCCTTGGACTTGAGTGATCTTTGAGCTTTCTTTGAGATCACCATCCACTTTGAATCTCTTAATTATCCTTGTTGTGGAATATTGCCTTCATGTGATGTTGTGACTTTCGGACCCGCATACTCACACCCTTCTAGATCATGATAGTACTTATCAGAGTTGCGGAAGCTGTGTTAAAGGTCTTTCAGTTGTCATGATGTCTTTGATTAGAAGCATTAAGTGTGAGCATGGGGTTGTGAATTGACTTTACTAGAACGAGGCATCTGCATCTCCATCTTTATGTTATCCTGAAATACAAACAGTTAAACAATAAAGCTTGGTGACGAATATGGCTTTTGTCATATGTCAAAGTTCCGGTTGATTAAACTCCGATTCATGAGGACCATTTTTATCTATAAATATTGTACATGTGTCAGGTAGATTTATTATAAGACCTCCTTGACAGGGTTCCAGCCTCAAAAGTGTTAGATCATCAACGCAGATGTCTTTAGATTCACTGTACTTGCTAGTTATCTCTTTACCGGGTCACCTCAAAGCAGGCTACCTCACTAATAGTATTGCTACTAATAGAACGTTTAAGATGAATAGATGAGATACCTCTATCACCGTTGAAGACAAAATTGATTTGAAAATCAATCGATGTGTCACTAGTTAAAGCGATTTTTGTAACACATCGAGAGTTTTAAGCTTTTATAAAAAATTCAACCTCCGTCAATTCATAATCTGGACCGAATCGATACCCAGTGTCACAAGTTTGATCCATTAAGGATCTCACAAGTCACCTACCTAGAGCTTGTTTGACGTTGGCTCTAGCAGGATTTCCATCTTCACTGTGAATACTTTCATATCACTTGGATGTTCTGGCAATATCACAAGGATAATGCGTAGGACTCTTAAGATAATCCTTGTTTTCACAGTGTGTGAAACACAAGTATATTGGAATAGTGTCCTAACGAGATTTATTGATGATCTCATGGCTCTAGACTCAATAGTGCATTTTTGGTTTTTGGTAGTCGGAGGCTGGAGCGGACTGCCACCTTTTCAATATCGTCTAACTCGGAGTGAGAGAGACGATAGAAATGTATTGATCTCTGTGAGAATGAAACAAGAGTCCTTTGAGGGATCTTGAGTGGCTAGGGAGGGTTGTGCAGCGTATCACTGGGTCCATGATACTTGTCTTCAATGTCAGCAATCAACCATGTGATTCTGACAGCATATGTAGTGACCCGGTTTCTGCCTAAGGTTTAAGGAGGGCTGCTTTCTTTTCACCCTTTATCTTAGCATTTCTTTTTCATTCTTCAACCCCTTCAGTGCTTACCGAGATTTCATTACTAGAACCTTGTTGGGTGTGTTCCAGTACTAGCTCCATCTCAGTCCGCACTATTCCCTTATTCTCACATTACTCCTTTTATGATCATACCTAAGGACTTCTACACTAACTAGTGGATTGTCCCTGGGTAGATCCCTCCGGCTCTGGCGGGATCATGGGATCGAGTACCTAACCTTACCATCCTTATAACTCTGATAAAGTAATTACATGGTCGGTCTTAGGTGATTGAGACGACCCAGAAGTACTAGAGGCTCCTAAAGTTCCAGAGGGACCTGCTGGTGGTGGTGGAGGTGGTGGAGGATGAGGTGGAGAGCCAGATGATGTTTTAGGTGAGCCCTGTCTCTTTTTCTTCTTTTTCCTTGCTTCGCCAAGTCTGACTGGAAGCTGGTCTCTATTATCTCGGGGCCATAGAATTCTCAGGGAGCCTCATACAACGTCATGTGGTCTTCATGAGTTTGGTAGGATTTGGATTCCCACATTCGGTTGTGAAGAATTTCTTTCATATCAGCTTCTGGCAGGTCTCTGAAGCATTCCCTAAGTGGCGCGTGCATAGCCCAGTCAACAGCATCTGTGACTATTTCATCCACAGCTTTGCTCACTTGATTGGGAATGTCTTGATTCTCCAACCTGTACAGTCTGGACCCATGTTTGTCTAATCTTTCCTCCAAGGCTTGGTTCGCATCCACCAAATCTGTGATATGTTGTTCGAGTTCTCCTAGACGGTTGAGTAAGATTGAATCTAAGGAAACTTGTTGTGGCTGAGGTGGTAGAGGAATGGTTGTCAGAATTGTTGTCGTTGTTGTTGTTGCAGTTGCGGCTGTGGTGGTTGGTAAAGTCTGATGCACAGTGGGAGAATCGGGTACAGACACAAGATCAATCACCGGTGAAGTCATAGGAGGGATAACAGAGGTGTCTTGATGGATTGTGATGGACACCATTGATTCAGCTTCTGTATCTGCTGTTGTCTTCTCATTGTTGGCTTCTGAGGGTTTATCATTGAAGAATTGATCGCCAAAGCTGAAGTCTTTGGCTAGGTGTTGTAGAGAAGACAACGTCCCTGTAGAGCTGACAGGCTCCTCGGGAATCACCGGATCGTCAACCGTCAGCTTAAGATTCTCCTGAATGTTAGGGTATGCTGTGGCGGTGAACTCTTCATCAATTTTCTCGTTGTGATGAACTTGGTAGCGATTAGTTGGCCTCAGAACTGGTCCTGTGTTCAAAGGTTTGGTCAGCATGATCACTGGAGTTGTTAGAGTTTGAGGACCTCTTATATCATTACCAGGGTTTGGTCCAGCCTGGCCTTCGTCTGGAGCACCACTTTTGACTACGGGAGGCACTTCCTCATCTGATTCTGTGTCACTTTCAGTCAAGCCTAGTTTAGCATATAGGGACGATGATTCGTTATGACCCGAGGGTTCAATTGGTGGAAATTACGTCTTATAGAGAAGATGTATTGTTTCTGTCGGGCTTCTTTTTCTTTGGAGTTTGAAGATTGAGTAGAACCCGAGCAGCTTGTTCAACACCGACTTTCTCCTTTCCTTTTTCATATACTTGGAAGTGGCTGTTACTTTTCCGTCTCAGTTTCCCTGAACATCATATGTGGGAGAGGACCCGATGTGCACCGTGAGCATCCTTCAGACTTTATTCAATAGCACTTTGCGTATCCGCTTCTAAGTCATCAAACCCAGGTTCAGTCAACGGAATACCCTCATCAACAACCTCATCGATCAGCTGTAGAGATCTCTTAAGGGTTCGCTTCTTTGCCACCTTCCCAGCTTTAGTTCATTTGGCTGGTGGTGTTGCTTCAGTGGTTTCCTTATCCTACTTACGTTTCTTCTCCTTAGGCTTGGTTGGTGCTGGCTGAGGTTTCTTAGTTGCTGCTTTAGGTGCTACGGGTTTAGTTTGCTTGGTTATTTTGGGTTTGGTTGATTTTGCGGGTTTTGGTGGAGGAGAATTAGGATCACTAACTTCTTTACCAGCAAGATATCTGTGTTGGCTTGTACTTTCTTCAGATAAGCATTGTAGTAATCTGTTCCTCGAATGTCATCAGTGATGAGTTCATTCGGAATCGGCATCCCAAACACTTCCCTTTTGGTTCCTTTGGCACTGAATTTAAGATATCCCAGAATTGGTTCTTCAGTCGGCAAATGAAGGGGAGACTCAGGTCTTGGATGGAACTTGTGCTTGTGTTGTAGGTAAAAGATAATCAGTTTAGTGAACCTCACACTTGGGATCACAATGAGAGTGGCTTTCTTCTTTCCCAGAGTATGTTGTGTCATATTCTTCTTGTCTTCCGTGAAGGTGTGGATGGATTGAGTGAATTCTTCCCACATCCTTTCCGCATAATCGATATGAGCTCGATTGATGACGCCCCAAATAATCTGCAACACTGAGCTATGGCCTTTAAAAAACCAGAAGTCTCCTTTCCCATAAGGCAAAGATGATGATTTGTGTAAGTGCCCTCCAACGGTTGATACATGTCATTTAGTAAAGGACCTTAGATATGTGTTTGACCTTCTTTTGGGTAAAAACCAGACTGTTAACAAAGTGGTATAGAGTTTCCATGAGTTGGATGGGGATGAAAAAGCCTTGTTGTTGTTGACTGGCGTGATCTAAAGAGCATCTCTGAGTGTGTCTTTAGTCAGGTTGAACCATTGCTCATCCAGTTGACACTTGTAACCCCCGTCGGTTCTGTCATAGCAAATTATATCCCAGAACTGTTGAATATAGATAGTTGGTATTGTTGACGAGGCGGTAAATGCTCTAAAAAAGTTGGTATGTTTTAGAATGTCCACCGCAATCTTGTAGATTGGGTTGCTTTACGACTTTTCAGCATCCAGATAGCAATTGATTTTCCCTATTGGCACCCAACGAATGCGAGGCAAGATTTGTTCATCTGTGTGGGTGGGTGGTGCCAAAGCAGGTGCTTGTTTAACCGAAGCATTAACATCAGCCATTATATCTGCACAGTCACATACACAAAAAGACGTGCATACAGATAGGAGATGTTAGATGTGTGAAGGTCAATAGTTAAAGTCAGCTCTTGAGGCAACGGAAGTTGATCTTGTAAGAGACGACTTAAACACTCTGATCTAAACCACAATACAAAGACAGTTTACAAGGATTAGCAAGAACAATACGCAATGGACTTAGTCGCACCTGAGCAAAACGCAATGTAAAGTACACTTAAGGACCAAAAACGCAGTGAATATTTATGATAAAAACTCAAAACGCATGAAGCAAACGCATCACATCAAAACGCAGCTATCCAAAAGCAAGCAGTATCAATATTAAATAAATAGGCATAACGCCAAACCATTTAAAAATTTTCGAAATGGGGTTTTTGATTATTTTAATGTTTTAATTTGTCTTCTGAGCAATAACGCAACCATTGCGTTTTGTCCTGTTTGATAAATTAATAAAAAGACGCAACATAATTTGATCAAACCATAAACGCAACATGGATTTTCATAGCAAAACGCATCAAGCTATACAATCAAAACGCACTAGATTTTTTATTCAAAACGGCACTAGAAATTATAAAACCAAAAGCAAACTAGAATTTTCTTATCCAAAACGCAACCTTGAAATTCTAAACCAAAACGCAACTAGAATTTCTTATACTAAAACGAAACCTAGAATTTCAAACCACAACGCATCCCAAGAAGTTAATACCAAAACGCAACGAAGAACATTACAGACAAAACGCAATCAAGAATTCTATACATACTATAACGCAACCAAGAAGATAATACCACACTATATCATTCTATACATACTATGACAACATCTAACTATATTAACAACGACCCTAAGCAATGACAATCATCAAACAAGCGTGAATTTTGACTAACAAGTCAACTAGTACTCGAAAATCACAAGGACCCTAATGAGGTAATTGGGGATTCAATTGATACATCTAGCAGGCATCATATGTTTATTCTAATGCTATCCCAACACCTAAAACACAAACGGAAACACTAACCAAAGTGTTGTCGATGAACAGTCACGAGAATCTACATAACAAGGTTTTTACACAGATTTAGGCCACGATGTTATTTAGATAGCATATTAAGGTGATAGTTATCATTAAAGCAAGTCTTACCACAACATGAAATCTCACAGGAATTTGAGAGAGAAGCAAATCGCAACAAAGGTTGTGTTTGAGAGAGAAAAGTTGAAAAAGATTTTGACTAGTTGTGACTTGTTTTGACTGGGTCAAAACGCAACTCCTTAAGTACTACTTTCACTTTTCCAGATATAATGACACATATGGCCCATCTCTATTACCTGTTTTTTTCTTTTAGGGGGTTATCTTGCAACAAAGAGGAGCTAAGTGCTCCTCCTCCTCCTCCCCTTCCTCATCATCCTTATCCTCATCATTGGCGTCATCCCTAGATGAATCACCGTCATCATCATCTCCATCATCTCCCCCGTCCATAGGATAGTCGACCGAACCATCCTCTGTCTCATCATCCTCGTACTCCTCTGGATCCTCCTCGGGATCCGACTCAGTAACATATATGGGTGACTCAGCAGTGGGTAAATCAACAACAGGTAATGGCTGCTCCTTAGCTGGAAACTCATGATCATCCTCCAATGGTATATACTCAGGGTATATAGGCTCTGGCACGTAGTCAGGATCATGTGCATGTACGAACATAGGCTCACGCTCATCTTCGTCCTGATGAACTGGCAGTGTCTGTGGATCCTCTGGGCCTGGTATGTAATCCGGTGATGATGGGGCTACTGGCTATATCAGGAGTCCGTCATATCCTAATACGAAGACCCGTGGGATGCCTTCCTCAGATATCTCCTCATCATCGGTTCCCCAGAAGGCTCTGCCGGGCTCAAAGTCGGTGTAGACAGAAGTGTATGTGACAGCTGATGAAGCAGAAGACATGACTGCTGCAAAAGCAAAAATAACTTATATAAGTATTACTTATAAAAAGAATGTCTGTATGATATGACCATAAGTATATAAATTATAAGAGACTTATAGTAATATACTTAATATAATTTATATACACGTATATTAATCATATAAGCACTTAGTAACTACTAGTGCTAAAGCAGTGTATGTCATGTAAGCGCATAAATTTGATGCAACAAGTAATGTGTGTATGTCCCATACAAACCCCGTTTGTAAATTAAGTGTTTGAAAATGGTTATAGTCCAGACAAGACTTTTGACCTGCTTCTCTATAACCTTGGCTCTGATACCAATCTGTAACACCCTCAAATCTGAGTACGCAGCGAAATGTTGAATATCCGAGGGCGTTACTTTATGGATCAATAGCACAAGATCTGAGAACGACTACTAAACGTGTCGTTTGAAAAAGATACATTGGATTAACAAAATACTTGTTTGTTACATAAGCCCATGGCTTCAAATTGTTCAACAATATAAATAAAGATTCCGGTTTATAACAATTGTCCCCAAAATGTAATAAGACCCCAAATCTTAAATGTTGACTCTTCAATTATTGACTTCCAATGTATCATCGCACCTCGTGCCTTATTGACCTGAAAAACATGCTTAAAACGTCAACATAAAGTTGGTGAATTCATAGGTTTATGTAAATCAATTGTAGGACCGCAAGATTTCCAAGTGTATGATTAAGCAACAAATGCAAACATCATAAAAAGTAATTACGTTTTCCTAAGCTCATGACACTGAAGCTCGACATGTATGAATGCAATATATTGCCAATGAATGCCCGTGAGTGATGTTTTAACCCGCAACATCCTAAATCCGACATGGTATACGTTCGTTCCCAGTGATAACTCATCACCCAAATGAGGATTATCAATCCCAAATAGATCTATCTATAACATTCGCGCTCATAATTCAGTAATTGACAGTTCATTATAAAGGGCTCAGTGGGTTATCGGTACTTAGGTAAACACGTAATCATTGTATAAAATGTACACTTGCGTCCAATTTGTAAAACAAGCATGTTCTTACCCCGAAGATGTAAATCATTTAAGAAATTGTAAAAACATGGGGCTATGAACTCACCTGAGTAAATAGTCTTCTGAAAATGATAATACATATCCAAGTAAGCGCTGAATCACACCGTCAAATACCTAAGTAAATACGGCCAGTCTTAGTCTATAAATTTAGGCTAAAGACTCAATGTATAAACTATAATAAAATGGCTAGTTTATATATACTGTTATCACTTGTGTGGTGGTGTACGTGTTTAATGTATTTGAAATTGTTTGATGGCTCTTGGGAAGGTATACGATCTCATACGTTCTTGACTATGCATAAATGTTATTAATAAATATTCGTATTTATTAAATTGTAAGTTAACTCGGGTATTACCCGAATATAATTCGTCCGATATGTTAAGTGATTATGAAATCACTTTTGTTTATAAAATACCCTTAGGTTTTGTAAAATTACTAAAACAGCCCCTGGGTATATAAAATATATACTATTTTACATTTCAAACCCTCAAGTTTCAATAATTACACTTTTAGTCCTTTAACTTTACAAAGTTACACTTTAGGTCCTTATAGGTTTGAAACAGCCCCCTAGTTTCCATAATTGACAGAAACAGTCCCTGGACTTGTTAAATTTAGTAAATGACTGTTTTGACCCTTAAGTTTATAAATTGGCACTTTTAGTCCTCCGACTTTGTAAAAATTGCATTTTCACTCCAATTAAATCCCAACAAGTGGCATTATGTTTAATTAAGTCCGAATAAGCCATATAAGCTGCCCTAGCTTATAAATAAGCTTTAACGAGCTTATTTTGGCTTAATGGGCCTTGTTGGGCCCATTAAAGTCCATTAAGTGTTCTAAGGGTCCATTTAAGTTTTAAAAAGCACATATGCATTCGTTAAGCTTATTTAAGTTTGTTTAAGCTGAAAATAAGCTTAGGAGAGCTTATTGGAGCTTATTCGTGCTTATTGGGCTAGCGAGCCCAATAACTCAAACCCGAAACACATTAAAGGTTTTTCTTAGCATTTTAACTTATTTTCTAAACTTGCTAAGCTTTCTAAGGTCTGTTTACTGTTCAGCTTATCAAATAAGCAAATAAGCCTCGTTATTGGGCTTGTTGGGCTTGATACGAGCCCGATAAGGGTTCTAGAGGCTTGGGTTTGATTCTTTTGGGTCCAATAACCTTTCTAGGATTATTAGAAGGCTTATAAGCTGTTTTAACCTTGTGGCTTATTCCATAAGCCATAAGCTCTCGGGTAATGGGCCTTTGGGCCCATTATGAACCCGATAACCATGTTAAGCTTTTGAGCTTGCTCCTTTATGGCCCATTAGCCTTTCTATGTTTATAATAAGCCTAACAAACTGTTGAAGCTCACAAATAAGCTATCTAAGCTTATTTGTGGCTTATGGGCTTCGTTTGGTCACGGAAATGGGCTACCAAGCCCATAAGGGTTCGGCTAGATTTTCTAGAGTATGCTAAGGTCCATGAGAGTTTGGTAAGCACTTTAGGCTTCTAAATAAGCTCGTTGTGCTTATTGATAAGCCGTGGCCTTGTGGTCGTGGCCTGTTGGGCCTATTGGGCCCAATAGTGGTCGTTTGGATTTTAACGAAATCAATTATGGCCCCGTTAAGTGCTCTAGTGTTTCTTAGGACCCGTTATTATACTAGTAACCTATGTGAGCTTATTTTAGCACGCATTAAGGTCGCGTTCATCCATGCAACCATTTATTAACGTCGCATGTACGTTACCAAGTCTTAGTATCGCGTTTACAATAAGTGTTTACGTATAGTTTTTATTTAAAGTTACGTACAAGGTGTACGTCGTAGTCCAAGTTTCATATAAAACAAAGTTTTAAAGTTTCACTTGTTAATAACCCCATATGTTACATGTTTCCTTGCACATTTACACCACACAAGTCGTTATACTTGATTGTATCACACATAACTCGTACGCCCCTCATTTAACATGCACGAAATTGTTCTAGTACATCATATATATACGTAGGTGACACATAGACTTGCAAATAAGGAAAAACACATATAATACAAAGATCATAGGGTTAAACCGTGACTTACAAATGTTCCTAATGCTTTGGTTCGAGTGTGCGTGCTAAATGAAGCTACCCTCGTATGATGCACGTCCTAAAAGAATAAACCAAGCTTCCAAGTTTAGTGTATACCTAACCCTAGCTCGTGTAAATCTTCTTGTGACCTTGTGTAATAACCTAGTGGTGTTTGTGAGTTCGAATGAGATCAAGGAAGGGGTTTGTTTGCGGTTTGAGACTCGAACTAAGAGAAGAGAGTGTATATGTTTCTGGTTTGAGTGAGTGTGAGTTGTAAGAGTGTTAAATGTTAAGTGTGAGTGTGTATTTATAGGAAAATAGCTAGTTAACTTTCCTAGTTATACAAACAACCCAAACCGAACCAAATTCGTACCCAGAGGTGGTTTTTCTATGTTCTATTTAACTACACATGGTTTTCTTGCTAAACCACTTAGTACAATCCTTAATTGCATACTATTTGTACAAGATTTATCAAGATACTAGAAATCTTATGATTTATGTATGTGTGTGTGTATTGCCATGGCAAAACATGGCAAAGGGAGTCAAATGAGTCTTTATCCATTGTGTATTAGTTAGCTAGGGCACCATTAGTACTAGTATTAATTAGTAGGAGATGTACATGTACTTAGTGTAGATTATTTGGAAGATTTCTAGTATGTTTGTGTGTATATCCGGCCATATAGCTTGTTAACACAAGAAATTGATAGTTTTTGTGTTTAAGGATTAAAATTGGGTATTGGTTTGAGTCTAGGTAAGTCTAGGTATTTTCGGGGTGTGTCCGAATGTATTTTACTACGAAACGTAACCCTTTTTCGTGACCAATAAAAATATAAAACGCAAAGTACATAATTATCTTCTTAATAATTATTTACTACTCAGTTGATGTAAACCTTAATTTATTTGATGACCGTTTACATTAAATGGTTATTTCTAGTCTACGCGATTTAGCTCAAAAGTAAAATTAAAGTAAACGCGTATCGAACTAAAATAAATAGTGACTATTAATAGGAGTCATAAAATGACCTGAAATTGAGAAATGTTACAACCCGCCACACTTTAGTGGCAGGGGATTGCTTCACAAACATCTCAGAACGCACAACACATTGATCATGATTAGCAAAAATTAAGCATTTGTTACAAGTTTTGCAAGAAGTATTAGAATTCGAATTAATTATAGTACGCTTATAGCTAATACTAGAATCAACACGATTCTTTTGTTTCTCATTCGACTTATTCATCCTAGAATGGGCTTCTACTTGTTTCAAGGCACTTTTAGCTGGCAAGGTCCTATCTTTCTTTGTATTGCTCCTAGGCTTTGACCTGCTAGCTGCAGAGGCACCTTTTACTCCTGTAGAGGGAATTCCAGGTGCATTAGTCGAATTTTATTTCTGGTGCTTAACTTGTGCTGGTGTGTTATGAGTTGAGGTTTCACATGGTTCGACAAAAGTAACTTGCTTTTTCCTAAGTGAAGTCTTTAGGACATGTGCCTATTACATATTCTAATAGCTCATGAGAGTGTTTAGTGTAACGGCAAGCAGATGCAAGAGAGGTATCCAATGGTCTTTCCACCTTAGCGTCCTCTACTATTTCGCGAAGGGTTTCTACACTTTCCTTAAGGTGTTTGATATAGACTAGATGAACTTCTCGATTATTCTTGTGTCGAGGGGGAATTGGTTCAACATCTATAGGATATATACCAGGAACCAGCACTTTAGGTTTACTATCAAGTATAGTGACACATTTGGAATTATCTTTAAGTTGAGCCTTAAGGTTTTCAATTTCAGATAACAAAGAGTTGTTCTGGTCAATAGTTTTGGCACGCGTTATTTTAATTGAATCATACAATTCCTTATAATGCTGCTTAACTTTTGCATTTTCTGCCCTAAAGCGTTCATTGAGTTATTTGGTCTTTTGGCGTTTTACACCCTCTAGTAGTTATCCCAGATAAATACTAAGTGTAATTCCTTAATTACCCTCTAATGAAAATAACTTCGTATTTTAATTCCTTTTTTATCTCTTTTACATTTCATAACTCGGATCTCATTTACGCTTGCATTGTCCCGTTTAGTGTGGACCAGTGTGACCCCTCGGCATTTCTATGAAGGCTAGTGGTGAAGTTGTTGTTTGTTTGCACATTGCCCTTTCACTTACCCTTGGGGATATCATCTTTGTGACGGGATATATCTGAAATGGGTGTTAAGTCGGTTTCAAATTTAGCCGAGGATAACTACAAGTGATTAAGGTATAAGTGAATGCATGAAGGGGCAAGGAAAGATGTGGAACTGGCATTTGGTGCTCTAAAAAAGAAAATGTGTTATATTAGCCAATCCCGCACGACCGTACATCAAAGAGAATTAGCGAGTATGATGTATGCATGCATCATATTACATAATATGATTCTAAAAGATCATAAGGAGGCGATATCTCACAACTGGTATCCGGAGAAAGCACATCAACCAGATGATCTCTTACGATTGATGAACAAACGCATATAATTACCAGGTACATCAAATTTTCACAAGTGCATCAAGACATTCGTGCCGATTTAATCGAACATCTTTCTCGCAATGTTTAATTTATGATGTTTTTCATTTTTAATGTGATGTTTTTTATTTATGAATAATAAAAGTTTTGCTCGACATGGTTTTGCTCGAGTTGTTGGTATTGTTTGTACTACTATGGTTTTATCCTGCTTTAAAAATTGTTCGAACACGGTTTGTGGTAACCTCATTTTTGACCGATCGATGAGTGTTTCCAATGTATATATATATATTTTTTTACAGTTTTTCATAACAATTGTTGTTATGAAGTAAAACGTGTATCAAGTAACTGTCGAGTTTCACAAGTGGAACGGATTAGGGGAATTTCTCATATTAATTTTTGGAGGGAGGTTATATTGGATACACTCCTTTTCTTGGATACCGTGGGACAGATCTGAGCCATCCATCTAAAAATAATGGAAGACCATGATTAAAAGAATTTTTTTAATTAAAAAAATAGAAAAGGACGGAAGGGTATTTCGGTCAATTTCACTCACACACCTACCACTCCATCATTACTTCC
>BQNB010039790.1:3118-22948 GCA_026074375.1 Tanacetum coccineum | reverse complement strand
CAAAACACCCATCGGGTGCACTCCGTACAAGCTTGTATATGGAAAGGCATGTCATCTACCGGTTGAGCTCGAGCACAAAGCCTACTAGGCCTTAAACGCGTTTTCAACGTCGGTGATCGAGTCCTCCTCTTTAACTCTAGATTAAAGATTTTCTCAGGAAATCTTAAAACCCGCTGGTCAGGACCATTTACTATCACACAAGTTTTCCCGTACGGCACCGTCGAGTTATCTCAAAACTCCGGGCCAAACTTCAAAGTGAATGGTCATCGTATTAACCACTACTTTGGAGGGGACGTACCATAATTGGTAGTCCTGAATCTCCAGACATTCCCTAATGTCCAATAAATTCAAGTGACGGGTCAAGCATAGCGACCTTAAACAAGCGCTTCGTGGGAGGCACCCCATGCTTATCGTAGTATTATGTAAAAATGAATAAGTGTTTTCTTGTCGTGAGGAGGTTTGCCTCTTCCATTCCCATGTTTCGTGTTTGTGTTGTTAATTGTCCAAGATTGCCCGGATTGTGAAGAACTCTCATGCTTGTATTTTTATCAAGAGTTTCACATCCTCAGCTTCATTTTGGGAATCCAGTATCCAAATCTAATCGACTAACGTTTTATCTTTTGGCACACTTAATAAACGGCCTTAGATTTGCGTAGGAACCCTTTCAAAACATCGAGGACGATGTTTAGTTCTAGTATGGGGGGGGGATCTTCGATTATTGATTTTGCCTGCAGCCGTTGTTGTCACGTAATCCTGTTTTTACCACCAAATTTTTGCAAAAACTCCAAATTTTCAAAAATAAAATAAGTGTTTTGTCACAGTTTCGACTTTCCTAATGGGTAGAATGAGAATAATTTTTGACTCGATCGGGCATGTTGAGCCCTAGCTAGTTCCTCAATTGTAGGCTAAGCTTTCACGAATTCTATTGCTTCGAATTTTAATAAGGTGAAGAACAAGAAGTGATAGAGTTAAATATAAGTTTATGTGCTAAGCAAGATTCTTCTAAAGCTTATATGAGTAACTTGTGGCTTTTTCTCCCATTAGCTTTTAATCCACCTAATCATACGTGCTCATTTCAATTCAACTAAGTCAATCGATGTTTTTAGAAAAAGCTTCAAATTTGTAACTTGATTCTTTAAAGCGAGGTTTTTCTGTTCTTAGTAATTTGAAAGTTAAAATGCCAAAGAAGCATGAATGAAATATGAATGCAAAAATGCATGAATATTAAAATTATGCCAATGAAGCATACATTTGAGTATATGGAGCAAGTAAAAGATGTGTCGTGATATCCCACTCCGCTAACCACGAGGTGGGGGTTCAAACTAAGACATCTTTACTTCTAGGGATTTGGTGTGTTGTGATATCTCACCAGGAAGCGAGGTCTAGGTGAGGGTTCAAACTAAGACACCTATCCTTAGCCATATTAGGAAGAAGGTGTTGATGTGATTTCCCTCTACGCTAGCAACGGGGTGGGTTTTCAAACTAAGAACACCGGTCGTTGGTTGTGATATCCTACTAGGGAGCGAGGCCTAGGTAGGTGTTCAAACTAAGCAACGCATTCCTAGCTTTAAGAACTTATGATTATGATGATGAAGATGTTGCAAAAAGTTCTACAGTTAAATTTTCGTTCTTTAAAATCAAGTTACAAGGTCCTAATAAATTGTTGCTTTGAGTCTTGATTCATCTTGAATTACGACTATGGAAATAAGTTGATCTATGGTTGAGTTAAAATGAGTACACACATTTAAATCATGTATCCATGTTGGGAGTTAAAAGTTCACAAGTCATAAGTATGAGTGCTTAACATTGTATGAGTGTTTAACATTTAGACTTATATTGACCAAATATCTTGTTTAATTGCTTGGTTTGGACTAGATGAAAAATCAGGGACGATGAATTTCATCCGTCTAGGACTTCGTAGTTATTTACGGCGCTTCTCATTCTATGATCCCAATGTTGATAAAATAAAGGAAGTCAAACAGGTTGTTAAGAAAAGAAAAAGAAAGAAAAATCCAAAAATATTAGGCGATAGTTAGATGTAATATAATAAAAATGGTGTGAGGACCTCGGGACTTGTCGAAGCTATTAGATTCTTCAGTTCCCCTTGACGAACACTTAGTACTTTTGAGGTAATTAGTCGAGAGGGTTCGAGTTTCTTAGTTTTCTTGAGTATTTACTTCATAACATTGCTTAGGGATAGTTAGTGTACATATAAAAAATGGTGAATACGGGACTTGTCGAAGCTATTGATTCTTTAGTTTCCCTTGACAAACACTTAGCTACTTTTCGAGGTTATTAGTCGAGGGGAATTAAGATTCTTGGTTTCTTGAGTGTTTACTTCATAAACATTGCGTGAGGACACGGCAATACCTTAGTATGGGGGATTTTGGTATGTGCTTAATTACACATACCATTTTCCATTAAACGGACTTAAAAGACTAAAAACATACCAAAAATACATTGTATTTGTATGTTTTGCATTTGTATTGTGCAGGAAACGGATATTCAAGAAAAGGAACAAAAAGAAAGCCAAAAACAAACACGGAATGGAAAGGACAAAGTCAAAAGTCAGCCAAGTGAAAGAAAATACAACTTGAGGGGCTAAAACTGCCAAACCTCAAGTTGTATTACAAAAGATAAAAAGCAAGGGTCAAAATTGCAAACCGGGCAAAGATTGCATTCAAGTTATATAACTTGAGGGGACAAAACTGCCTACTTACCCAAAAGCCTTCTTTCCCGCCCCAACAAAAACCCAGGTACAACTTGGATGTCGTCCCATACCTTCTACCCTGCAAAACCACTCAACACCCTAGCCAAAATCATTTTATCCACCCTACTATTTCCCCCCAGCTGTATAAAGGCCATGTTGGCAATCCCTCACCATTCCCAAGTATTGTCAATGGCTGAGATTGATTCCAAAGAAGCACAAAAGAAATAAAAGGCTGGAATTTGCTTTAGAATCACCTCACACAACAAGCACACTTGGTTTTGCTCTCACAAAAGAAGCACAAGCTGCAAGTCCAAAAGAAGAAGACTTCGGCTATAAATAAAGTCTTTTGTAATCTTAGTAAAAAAGTGAGTTTTTAATTTTTAATATAATTTAGCTTATTTTCAAGTTATTTACAGCTTTTACTTTCAGCTTTGTAACATTTTCAAGTTTTAATGCAAATTTAAGTTTTTAAGTCAATTTACAATTCCAAGTGTTAAGTTTCTTGAATGTGTTGATTTGTGTTTAAAAAGCTCTCAACACAGCTTGTTTATAAGCTGTTTTAATTAAATAAGTTTAAAAAGTTAAGTAGTTAAGAGAAAATCACAAAAATCACTCTCAAATATACCACAGCTTATTTTATGGATGATAAGCCAGTTCTGGATGGGCTTATGGACTCTCACTAGCTTGTTTTATATAAGCTAGAGCTTGTAGATTCTTGGTTTAGCCCTGCTTTGAGCAAGGGTGTTGTAAGTTTCTCTTTCTCTTCTTTCTCTTAGTTACTACAGAACTGCTTATTAGTGTTTATTTGTTGCTTATGTTTGCTTATTTGTTGGTTGAAAAGTGTTTTGTATCACTTTCTTAGTTAGTACTGTTAACACTGTTAGTTTTGAGTTAATACTGCTAGGCCAATTCAGCTTATTTAAGTGCTTATTCTTGATTAAAAGTAGCTTATAAGTATCTTATTTTGTTACTAGATAATCTGTTTTTAATCAGTATGAAAAGAAAAATGATTTTTGAAAACTTTAAGGGATGTTTAGAACAAGCAGTACTAACTCCAAGTTAGTACTGCTGGTTCATTTTCTTGGATTCCAAAGGTAGCAGTACTAACTTAAAGCCAACAGTACTAACTCCAAGTTAGTACTGTTAGTTAAAACTGTTAGTACTGGTGGTTCATTTTAGCTTATCAGCTTATTATTTCTGCTTATTTAAGATTTCCTTAGCTTTTTAGAGTAGATTAAACCATTTTCCTTTACTGTCTTTAGGAGTAAGCTTATTTAAGCTTATTTTCCTTTTCAAAGTATTTTCAATAGTGTATCAGTTTGTAGCTTTTTAGCTTATTTGCCATTCTAGTTTATTCTAGTTGCTTATTCTTATTACTAAGTGCTTATTAGGGTTAGGTGAATATCTGTTTTAGCTTATTTGCTTATTTCTTGTTTCATTGTGTTTTGTTAAAGCTAGCAGTACTAACACACTAGAGTACTAACTCAGGTTAAATCTGGTAGTTAATACTGTTAGTACTGTTGTTAGTACTGTTGTGTTTCTCTTGTTTAATTTAGCTTAATTGCATGCTGAATTTGCTTATTCAGAGTTAGTTTAGCTTATTTGTCTGTCTTAAGCTTATTTGAGCTTATTTGTGTTTTAGCTTTAAAAGTTTTAAGTGTTTTTACCTATTTCTAGCTTTTATGCTTGTTCTAGCTTATTTTCCTTGTTTAGCTTTGTGTTCATTTGCCTAATAGGTTTAGTGCCCAATCTCAATCAAATCTTTGTCATATTCAAACATCAATCATCAATCGTCTTTCGATTTTCCATTTCTAGCCTCGTTGGGACATAACGACCCAGGAACACTCTATACTGCTTCCGGTTTTATTGCTCTCGTGGGTTCTGATCCTTGTTGTGTATTTATATATACTTACATTTATATATATGTATAAATAGGGGTGAGTTCGCACGCGTCAATGGGGAATATCTGAGACGTTTAAGAATTTAGCCGCCAAGTTAGATGAATAAGAAGAGCTGGTAACTAGGACTTCAGTCTTCTGTAGAACAGTCGAAAGTGTCACATGAGCATCTTCTATGACTTGTAAGATCTCCGGATTTTCATTCCCTTGTTGAATGTTAGTCATTGCAGCATCGGTACCCTCCTCTTGAACAAACACTTTATCAGTATTAACTAGTTCATTCAGTCGTATATCCACATCATCGTATAGCTGACTGGTAGTGTAATCCATCTTTCATCTTCATCACCTTCTGTTTTATCAATAATCTTTATTTCATCTTCATCATCAGAATCATTAGACGAGGTTTTCACAAGTTCGTCCTTCACTTCTTCTTCATCATCTTCATTTTCTTCATTTTCTTCTTGATCAGACTGTGAGCCTGATTCTTTCTCATCAGTTTCATGCTCACAATTTGACTCATCATCATTGTCTGATTGGGTTTTGTCATTATCACTATCATTCTCTTGATCATTGTCTTTACCACTTGAGTCTTGTTCATTGTTGTTATCATCTTCATCATTTCCCTAAGATTCAGCTTCACTTTTAGATGATTCTTCTTCAGTCACTTCGGGAACCCTTGGTTTAACATTGGTTCCTTCACTTGTAACCGAAGGTATGATCTTTACAGCACCAGAACCACTTGGATGAGTCTTGTGAAAGTCTCTCATACTCTTCCTTCGTACTACTTTAAATTAAGCATCTTCATTTAAAGCCACTTGAGAGAGTAACTCAATTCCTTTGCCTCGAGTAACATCCACCTTTTCCTTCTTCTTAGACAATGGCATCTTAGGAGTTTCTCTAATAACAACACCTCTTGCTGGAGCCTTAGTAGACTTCTTTCCAGGTCTCTTTACTCTCTTTGACTTCCCCTTAGGTTCTTTAGGTGAAACTAGGACAATAGTGAGTTAAGGAGAAGCTGGCTTCTTAAACTTTCGAGCCTTCTTAAGAGGTGTAGCTCTTGTAGCAAAACCAAGGTAAGTATTGTAAGCTTTGGTTTCCTTCATCTCAGGACTAGTCAAAGATTCAGGAAGAACAGCACCATAGATTTGAGTTGCTTCTTTTGCAGAGACAAATCTTAAAGTGTTTATCAGATAGTCATCTCTGGAGGTATGCATCACGATCTTGTTTCTCCAAGAGACAGTCTTGTCTTGAATAAGGAAGACATCAACTATTGTTCATTCATTTTTGGGAATCACATTTTTGCTTTGGCTTCTTATGAAAATCGACGCAAATTTGGTATTTAGTTTGATAAAACATTTTATAAATCATTGTATATTTTTTGTATAAATTGTTCATAAAAGATATTAAGGTGGTTGAGATTTAAGGATCGTAGCAAGTACAAGAAGTAGTGAATTAAGGATCAATGTAATCGAATGAGGAAAACGGACGATATATTCGATAACTGGAATTGTCCACACTAGGAGTCAGATTGCTTCTCTCTAAAAACTTGTGGGCGTTCCAATTACGTGCTGATCCACGACCTCTTAGTAGTGTCGCGTAAATAGAAGAACTAACTAAAGTAGTGATTACTAGAACGATTCGTTCTTCGTTACATTGAGTTATATATTCGGGTATATGGTCCTTGAGAAAATAATATAAGTTTGCATGAGCGTATGAGGGAAATCCACTTGCGCGTTCTAATTAATATCACTTAACTTATTGTAAAAGCGACCATTTTTATGTACATAGATTACGTTACATCATTGAAGACTTTTTATCTTTGTCCAGATTCTAACTTTAGAAAGTTGTTAATTTTGGAAAGTCACCATTTCAAGAAGGTTACTATTTTTAATAGGCCCGGTTATCGGATTACCGTAATCGATATAATTATTAGATTTAAAACAATCTAGACCACTTGTGTCTTATTTTTAACATTCCACTTTCTTATATACCAATAAAGAGTATATAGTAAGAATAATGAGAGTTTTATATTTTATAATTATCCAAACAAGATCCAAATTAGCATAATTGACTTTTAAAATTTACGTTTGACTTTTTTTTAAGTCTTTATATTCTACATAAAAGAATTAAACCAAAACATACAATTTACAAGTTATACCTTTATACTTAAACTTACCAACTTATAACTTCAAAATTATGCAAGATATTTCCATAAAAGATCAAAGACACCAACTATTTCATCCCTTCTCCTAAATTTCATGGGATGCTTCCCATTTTAGGGAACCAAAAGCACACAAAGCTTAACCAAAAGTCTTGTACAAGCTAGGAACTTATTAAGCTAGATCATGACTAGTATTTTTTTACCACTATTTCCCTAATTCCCTCATGTTGTCACTTGGGACCTAGGAACTTTCCTAATATAATAAATTGACTCTCTTCTCTGTGATATAAAGACCTTCAATTAGTTAGATATCAACCTCATTCATTTACTTAAGAAAAACTATCACAAATCTCTCTCTGTGTCTCCCTCTAACCACAGCCAAACACAAACTCTCCTAAAAATCCATACAATATTTTATTTACCAAGTATAAAAGTGTTCTAAACATCTATCTAAGTATCTAAGGTGTATTAAAGGTTTAGGTTTAGTGTTTAAAAAGGGTTAATTCAGGAAGGTGAATGATTAGGGTTTCTGGTTTAGGGTTTTCTAAGTAAGTCTTGGAAGCTTGTGTTTTATATCTAAACTAGGGTTTAGATCTTGCTACTCTTCATCATACATCATCCTAAGGTTATCTAAAAACCTTACACTCTTTACATTTGTGATTTCATATGTATATTATGGTTATATAGTGAATCACCATCTAGGATATATATTAACATGTAAAATGGATTTTTCACTTTTGATCATCGTTTGATATACTTTGTCACATGTTATATTAATGTTAAGATCATATTGTAATAGAAGAATAATCATTATACAAGTATGGGTTACTTTATAAAAGTATATATAAGCTAGTTGTTTAAAAAGTCTACTTATTAAGTTTATAAGTAAAAACAATATTAGGACTTGTTATCATGGACAATACTTGGACAATTTATGGACTAAAGGACCTAAAGTACATGGGACTTGTAGTATAAGTGTTGTAGAGGACTTGTAACAAAGTTACTAGATTAAAAACTTATAAAAACAAGTTTTAAAATCATTTTAGCAAAAATATCAAAGCCTATTGTTTTTAATTCGAATATAAAGCATTTATTTTATATTTTTATAAAATACTACATTTTACAAGGATCGTAAGCATATAAAGAACTCGAAAAACCAAGCTATAACAAATAAGTTATGCTATTTGCATGTTTATATAATTAAATAAATAAAAATACTTTATAAAAAAAATTATAACACCCCCAAATTTACAACGCAGCGGAATACAACATTGGGGTGCTACTTCATAATACAAGTTCACGAGTCACGGTAAACGACTTTAAAAGAAACGTTTACTAATAAAGATTACATTCGATTTTATTAAAAGATCAGAGTTACAAGGTCCCAATAAACTTTATGAAAACTCATTTCTAAATAAGCCACAACATGACTAAGTTTCTTTGAAAACATTTTATCGTATGTACAAGTTCACCGAGTCCACGTCCTTCGATATCCACGCTCCGTCCCATCCAAGCTAGCAAGCATATACCTGAGATAAACATGCTAAAACGTCAACAAAATGTTGAGTGAATCCATAGAGTTTATAAACAATCATTTTGAACACAAGCATAGCAAAATATTTAGTTCATAGAACAATCACAACGATGCTAGAGCCACGAACCGAACCTTAACCATGTGCCCAACCTGGAGTGATAGTGTTACACACTCCCAATACTAAATACAATATGTCTCCGTATGCCCTCGCGAGGTACACACGCCAGACAGGTCGTTAGGCCAAAATAGATCTATTATTATTGCATCAGCGTTTACCGGTTATCGGTAATTAACGGTCCATGAAGGAAGGGCCACAACATACCACTCATAGCAACGTTCACATAATAAAATCACATGTGTTCGATTTTCTAAAACAAGCATGTATCTCCCTCGCGGGTTTTTAAAACATAAAAATATTTAAATGCGAGGCTAGGAACTCACCGTTAAAGCAAAGAGATCAGAAGTAGATGAATCTTCGGATGAGAGAAAAGTACGCCTAAGCACCACCTAAAAGGCGTGACGCGTCTTAGTATAATAAAAGAAGTCAATACATAAAAATAATCACATGATCATGAGATATGTCTTCAAGATATGCACGACATTGCATTATGACTTAATCAAGGTATTTTCATCCCTAAATTGGTATTCAACCTGAGTTTACACTTAATTAGTCATCTACTAAGTTTCGCTCATTAATTCTTATTTTACTTATGTGTTTGTATACTTTTTATAATTCAAGAAAAGACATAAAAATACAATTTCTGGATTTCACCCGACTTCATGGTCTCATAAATCCTAATCCGTAAAGGCTACGAATACGAGGCTTTCGCCCTTAGAAAGATCTTTGAGTCTAGTTTCCAGAATGTAAGGCCTCATTATCTAATTAATATAATATACAGTGTATAAGGATACGCAACAATTATAGTATTCGTAAGTATTTCCGTTAGGTTCGAGTAACAAACTTTAAACCTAAGTTTTCTTCAAAACCCTCCCATGACGTTTTCCCCTCGCGCAATTGTGAATTGTAAATTGGTTAAGTCCGTGATCGAGCACATTTTGAAGTCCGTGATCGCGCGTTTTGAATGGTCTTAACAAGAGTTGATTTTGGGTTTTCTAAATCCTACTAATTAAAAATGACAAGTAGATAAATGCACGAAAACTAATAAGCTAGCAATGACAATTAAACACGAAAGCATAAATTGTAAACGGGAATTAGACAAACTTGACAATTAAAAGCCCTAAGAAGCTAGAAATAAGCTACGACTTAAGAACATTAAGCTACTATTACACTAAAATTCTAACCTACTAAGGAAATGAGCAAATTATTTAAAATTAAGCTTAAATAAGCTAAGCAGTACTAACTTGAGAGTTAGTACTGCTAGCTATAACCTAAGCTTAAATAAGCCTAGCAGTACTAACTTGAGAGTTAGTACTGCTAGCTTTAACTAAAAAGCTACTACACTATATAAACTTATTGGGATAATAGCAAACTAAGATAAGCTAAAATTTGCTTATTCCTAAACTTAATAAACTCAAAGGATCAAAAATAAGGTCAATGGTAAGCCTAAGTAAGTTTTAAGAAACTTAACAGTACTAACTTTTAAGTTAGTACTGCTATGCTTAGATCAGGAGAACTAACAACTTAAATGAGCTTAGTTAAAGACCTATTAAGCACTTAAAAATAAGAAAATACTAAAAATAGATAAAGTCTAGCTTCTTAATAACACATAGGAACGAGATTTAAGAAAATTGAATCAAAAATAAGCTAGATATTAAGGCCTAAGAACTATCAATGCAATAAGTTTTAAAAGCTAAATTCTACTTTAACTACTTAAATTTTGAACTATAAAATGGACTTAAAGCTATTTTGCTATCTGGTGCATTTGACACAAAACTTAAAACCTAATAATGCAGAACTAAGGACTATCTTCTATACTAATCAAACACCAAATCAAAATTAAACTGAGCAATAACTAGAACTAAGTTAAGCTAAAAGTACATATGAAGCTGAAACTTATGCTAACAGATTTTTCAAAAACTTGATCAAACTGATTTTAAGCTTGTAAAATTGCCATAAGCCAAATACCCCTTAACATGACAGTTTTGCAATTTAAGCTTGTAAAATTGATTTTCAAAACATAAACACTTAATACCAGATCTTAATCTCCTAAGTAACAACCTAATGAGCAAATCTAATTCACCAAATAAGCTTGAACAACATAAAAACAGATTATGCAAATAGAAATGGAATTTAAGCAAATTTAAAGCACAAACTTAAAAACTAGGATCCAACAAGCACAAATCAAAAACTGATAATCAAAATAAGCAAACAAGTTATATAAAAGCAGAATTTAACACTAAAATAAGCAAGAATAAGTAAATGCAATAATAAGCTGCAAAATGTAAATGAAGACTTACAATTGGTCCTTAGATCTTGATGAAGACCTAAACTCTCTCCTAAAACCCCTAATCCACTACTAAATCAACTTTAATCCTAAAATCAAACCAAGCTTATGTCAAGCTTATTCCAATTCCAAAATCTAAAACCAATCCACAAGCTTCCAAATACAAAGAGAACTCTAAACTTCCAATCAAAAGCTTAAACTAGCTTAAACAAAGCTCAATGAACATGTAAAAACAGAATTAAGTAAAAAGAGAATAACTTGATAGTAAACGAACAAGAAAATGGAAATGGGAATATTTTTGTGATTTTTATTTATTGATAATGAAAAAGTACAATACAATGAAAAGTAAATGACAATTTGAAAGTAAATTGCTGATAAGTAAATTGACAAGGTAAGTAAAATGGTAAACCAATTCTAATTACGCAAATTGGGGACCCCTTCTAAGCTAGCTATCTATCTTTATTTATAGCTGAGCTTTGAGGAGGAGCGGGTCTTGATGTGCTTTCTCTGTGAGAGAAAACCTTGAGTGAGCTCCAAGTTAAGATCCCAGCCCTTGAATTGCTTGTAGTAGCACACGGATCATCAATTTTAATTCTAAGCCGTTAGATCATGATGTGTGAGGGTAAGGATCGCCAATGTGGCATTCCCTTGTGTCAGAGGGTTGTTATAGCTAAAGGCTTTTAGAAGAGTTAAATTTATTTAAATGAGGTTAATTTGGGTGCAGGGTAATTTGGTGGAAGGAGGTGAACAGTATAACAGGTTTTCCCGCGCCCTTTTCTTTATACGTTTTAAGTTTAACTCGGGCAATTGGCTGATTGACTTGGGCTCAGGTTTTGGGCTCAGAAATGGATTTATAAGGTAAAGATTATATACTTAACGACCGTTAGTCCTTTATTAATAAAGGGCTAACGGTGTTAAGGTTTTAGGGACATTTGATGAAAGTGTTTTAATTATTAAGGACTTTTATAGGATTTTAAGGGTTTTGTCTTTCTAGTGGGTTGACCAAGGGTTGACCATGTTGACTTTGATTTACCATTTGTAAGCAAACTTCCCGGTTTTTGTGCACTCTTTCCGTCTCATGTTTGGTTTTATCCGTTATTGGCTCGTTTTTGTCCATATTTGATATATCCGTTACCTGCAAGACATAAATCACAAAACATACATATACAATGCATTTTTCATGTATTTTTGGTCATTTAAGCTTGTTTAACAAGGTAAAAGGTATGTGTAAAATAACACATACGAGTATAATTATCTCTTGTCTACCAAATGATATCATAAAAACTGTCATCAAGTGTGCCACTGCTAAAGCTATATGGACTGGCGTAGTCTTAGTTCATGGGGGACCATCTGAAACTAAAACACAAAGATTGCTTCCTTAAGACTCAAATTCAATGATTTCAAAGCACTTGAGGGTGAAAAAGTGAATGGAACATTCACACGGCTGAAATGCTTATTAAGTGACCTTGAAAACAATGGTGTTTCCATTCCACAAGCTAAATTTAATGCCACGTCTATCAACAGCTTGCCAAGAAAATGGGTAAGTATGAATCAAACTCAGAGGGCCAATAACTTCATCAAAAATGATACTCTGGCTGCCCTCTATGGAAAATACAACTATGAAGAGGGCCCGATAGATCAAATCCATGAGTCAGAATCTACTAGATTTTCTATTCAGGCCTCAAGCTTAAAAGCCTGGATTTCTAACACTTAATTTCAAGATAGTGACTCAAATGTTGAAGAATACACCAGGAGCAGCAACAAATTTCTTGCTGACTTAAACGCTGAATTTCATGACAAAGCACTACTTTCCAATCAGAAGAGATACTACAAAAGGTCTGGAAGGGTTGGATCTTCTAAGAAACCTATTGACAAAACCAAAGAAACTTGTTTTGCTTATGGAAAACTAGGTCTTTTAAAAAGACTGTCCATCAATGAAAATTTTAACACCTTCCTATCCTTCTTCAAACAAAACATATAGCAAACCCAAGTTTCAATCTAACTCAACACCTCAACATAATCAAAGTGTTGACAATCATCAAAAGGACTACAAAGGAAAATACAAGAGTCTGAAAGCTGAGATAGCTATTCTTACCAAAAAGATTGATAGTCTGTCCAAGGATAAAAGTGACAATGGGTTGGTTGTTGAGTCATTTAACTAGGATGAGGAGTCAATATCTTCGAAAGATGAAGGGGTTACTAAGGTCAAAGCATTTATGGCTATTGCTGAGGAAGAACCATTTATTAGAAAGAATGATGCCAGATCTGGTCAGTAGGTTAAAATTACCATTAAAAAGGTACAAAGACTTCTTTTTATGACTGATGGTGATGAAAGGAGACATCTTCTTGACTACACCCAATTTGACCTCCATTATGTGGAGGATCAGTGGAAAAACTTGCTCAGTAACTTTAACTCTCTTAACTAAGAGTTGTCCTCGTGTAAGTCTGAACTGGGTTACCTTAAAACCCCAAGGCCTTAAACCGCTCTCTCTAAAATGAGATCTCCATATTAAATCTGGAAAATGAATCTCAAAGAGATGAAATCTCTGACTTAAAGAAACTCATTGAGAAGTGGACCTCCACCAAAGTCACTCTTGACCAATTGCTCACTGAGTAAGTACCTGGTAACATTGTTCGTGCCTTAGGAGGAAGAGGAAAGAAAAGGGACACTATATCCTTAAAGAAAGTATTGTTTTCCAAGACCATTAAGTCTCCATCTGAGACTATCCCTGAAATCACATCTGACTCTGAGTCTGAGTGTGGCAATCTGGAACCACTACCTTCTATTCCTATACTTACAAGGTCTGAACCCATTGGTACTTCAACTGATGTATTAACCCTCGCGGACTTGTCTATGGCCCCAGCTGTCTCTGAAGATATTAAAAAGGTCCCTCATAAAAGGTCAGCGGTCAAGGCTCCTAAGAAAAAGGCTTAGACTATGTCACCATCTGCCTCTGACTCTATTCTTGTTAAGAAAGCTGACTCATCTACTGAAAAACTGTTTTTTACTCTGTTGGAAGAGGTAAAAGGTCTTAAAGAGCAAATCAAGATTCCTTCAGATATCTCTCCATGTGTCTCTTAATTAGAAATTACTAAATCTGCCAAAGGCAAGCAAAAGACCTAGTTGGACCTTGTAAACATTGTGGGTTTAGAAATTACCTCTTTGAGGACTCTTATATGAAACCCAAGTGCTCTACATGTGGATCCACTAACCATTTAACCAAAGAACATCCTGAACAAGCTGATGTTAGGAAAACCCTAGCTAAGCTAAAAGCTCAGTCATCTCAGGGTTCCTCCTCAAGAAAGGCACCAATGATTCCTAAGCCCTTCAATGATTGCAAGTATTGCGATTTCAATAACCATCACTCTGATGAGTGTGAGTACTACCCGGGAGGTAACATCTATGGTAGAATAGCTCATGAAACCGCTAAGTGTACTAAGAAACCTGCCTCAACCAAAAGGAAACAAAGGATTTCTAGTCAGCAATCCAATGTACCCACTAAAAAGTGGGTTCACAAAAGAAACTAATTTATTTCAAAATGTTTGTGCAAGATTACTTAAAGAGGTCTGTATGGTATATAGATAGTGTGACGCCTCAAGAATTTCCGTTCAATAAATTAGCCGTTTCCATTTAGTAACTTGAATTTTTGAGGTTTCGTTTAATATGTACGTGTAACCGGGAAGTATTCCTGCTCTTATCTGAGAATCATCTCCGGGAGCTAACTGGGATGCCTAACGTTGTAGTATTTTGGAAATAACTGTGTTTTTACATTTTATGGCAATATATAAAATTTCATAATATTCGGTGATACCGTTA
Source organism: Tanacetum coccineum (assembly GCA_026074375.1). NCBI lineage: Eukaryota > Viridiplantae > Streptophyta > Magnoliopsida > Asterales > Asteraceae > Tanacetum > Tanacetum coccineum. The sequence continues at coordinate 8,423 of BQNB010039790.1, read as the reverse complement.
TTCGTTTCGTTACTTGCGTAAATCATGGTTTACTTATAACATGAGTTTTTGCATGCAAGACTTGGAAATTAAATCAAATGGGAAGCACTAGCCAAATAAAATGAATAAAATTCACTTTGGTCCCCTCCCCATGCATGCATGCTTCCAAACCAACATCACATGCACCCTTGGTGAACAAGTTTGAATTCAAATCAAATAAAAAAACAAGCCTTAATCACATGTGTTGTACCAACTTGAATTTGATTGGAGGATCAAATTGGTCCCCCTCCCCCTCCTTGTCTCTTGTCCACGGCACACACACACACTTTAGTGTGTGAAGTAAACTTGTGTTATATAAATGTTGTTGCTTCCATTATTTCATTCATAAACACACACACTTGTATTTTTAGCTTTTTTTTTCTCTTTTGCTCTCCTTCTTCTCTTAAAACCCATGGCCAAACCACCCTTTATAGGGTTCCCATTTTATTTGATTCCTCTTCAAGATCCAAACATTCTAAGTTCATTTCCAAGGGTTTCTAAGGTAGATCCAAGTATTGGTTGGTTGATTTTCAAGAGTTTCTCAAGATTATAAAATTAGGGTTTCTAATTTTATAAGTGGGTTTTATAGATCTAGTCATCTTGGGTATAGATCTTGTGATTCTCTACTTGTTTCTTCATTCTTGTAAGCATTCTTGGCCCATCTCTTGTTTCATTTCTTTTATTCTTATGAATATTGTTCAAGTTTAAGAGTCCATGTGTTTGTGTTACTTTTCTAAAAAGAAATGACAAAATATCTTGACAACTTTTATAAAAATGGAAGTATTATGTTTGTTGTTTTATAAGTTATGGTGAGATGAGTTGAAAAGTGTGTTGCAACAATAGAAATGAAGGGATTAGGTTAGATTAAGTGTGGTTTTGTTGGTTGGTTTGGTAGTGATCGGGATTAGGCTAGAATAAGCACTATTGTGGCGTTTGGATGGATTTTTGGGAGTATTTATGAAAAGACATGTTGCTGATCCGAATTAGTTTTGAGGTTTTGAGCGACCTAAAAATGTCTTCATTAGGCGTAAAAGTAGTTTTTGAAGAGCTTGTTTCGAATAGATAGTTTTTCACATATCGCACTTTAAAATCGGACTTAAAACGGCCAAGTTATAGCCAAATGAAACTTGAAATATTTTTCGGCAAAACCAAATGAATAGTGTGCTGATGTGAATAGTAAAAGGGGTTTTCGGACACTTTCGGACATTTTTGGACTTTCTAAACTCTAGCGAAACATATAGTAACACATATATATATATATATATTAGCATCATTTGAAGACGTCATTAACATATTTTAGGAAAAACGATAAAGTTACTAAAAATAGTAAGTTTGGTAAAACTTAGCGGATCGGACTTGGAAGTTAAGCGATTATGGTTAGTTAGTGTATTTTGAAAATATGGAAACTTAACAAATATAGGGGATGGTATTAACGTCTTGAAACTAAAAACTTTCCTAAAATAGAAACTTTCTAAAAGTAGTAATTTTTGGATGAACGCCAAGACTTAACGAAAAACTTTGTAATTTTATTTAGTCATACTTTATTAAACAAACTTAGTCATACTTTATTAAATAAACTAAAGCGCAAACACACATGGATGTCTTTTCTCTTGAAAGCGTATCGTACAAGTTTCGGTTATCTTCCGTTTTCCTAAGACGCGTCGTTTATTTAGGTCGCGTGTAGGATCCTTCGGCTTTATTAACTTCTTCGTGATTATCGATTAACCACTTGCTTAAGGTGGTTCATAGCCCAACGTTTATTTTACGATTATTTACAAAATGCTTTATACTTTTGGCGTGAGAATCTTTGTTTGCTTTTAAAATTGGAACAAGTTCTTAAGTGAGTTTTCTTGTTTATGTGTTGCCTAAGTTTGCTTTACAAACCACTATTCCATAACCTATTTCATGAAACGTTAGCACCTATGCAATTGGATTGGTTAGTGAGCGTGACATGGAATAAATAGATCTATTGGGATTAATTACCCCTATTCTGGTTTGGTTCTAAAATTAGCTTGCGAAACAAACAAGATACTATGTCATGTCGATTGTCCGTTGTGGTGGTTTGGTTTGGGACACCAGTTAAGGGCAGGAATACTATGTGGCATGATATGATATGCCCTATTGTTATTAGCATCGGTGTCATGAGTTTAGCGCATCAGTAAATACTTTTTATGTGATGCTGTATCTGTTATAGTAGTCGCATACGTTTTGAAATCTTGTGGTCCACTCTTGTACTAACTTAAACCTATGAATTCACCAACATTATGTTGACGTTTTAAACATGTTTTCTCAGGTGCTTAGCTTGGCTTGATTCTTGATGCTAAATGGAGTCTATGTGCTATGTGACTTCGCCGATTTCAAGACTTATCTATTTATATACTCGTTGTCATTATCAAACTTTGTTATGCTTCCGCTACATTTAACTTTCATATGATTGGTTGTAAAACTTAAATTAATTTTCTTTATGCAACGAGTACAACTATTTTTCAAACGTCCATGATTAGTGGTCGTTCTTTATTGCTTTGTGTTCGGATTGTTATGACGTCACGCCCTCGGACACGTATTCCGTCCAGGCCCCGTCTGGGGGTGTGACAGATTGGTAATCAGAGCCAAGGTTATAGAGAACCAGGTAGTTATACTAGGTCTGGTCTATAACCAGTATGTGATCCTATGTGCCTCTATCTGTGCTTACGTGTTGTCTATCCTTGCTATACATATATATAAGATTTCTATATATACTTGAGACTATTATATATTGCCATATTTACCTTGCCATTCATTTCATCGTTTCTTTATGCCTTGCATGGTTTCATATAAAGGAGATTTATATAAACTTTTGCTTGTGCAGATCATGGCAGCTTCAGCTATTGCTATTTCTTCTGATTCTTCGGATGAGAGTGTGGGATCACCGCCCTCTCGGGTTATTCTTTTTGGTGATATTCCTACTGTTATTCCTTCTACTTCTGTGGTTGCTCCAGAGACTTCTACTATTGCTCCTGTTATTTCATCTGCCGCTCCTGTGGTTGAGACGACTCTTGTCGCTTCACCCACTGGATTGTGTGGCTTGGTTCCCTATTCGGGTTTTGATTCTAATTCACCAGATGAGATGCCTTCACTAGAGCACATTTCCCTGCTACCAGCTATTTCACCATTCTTATACACCGATTCTTCTGAGGCTTCTGATTCTTCTGATGGACCACCATCGCAGGACCCTTATGTTGCTACCGTTGCTCGTTGGAGGAAGAGGGTAACAGCACGTCCATCATCATCATCTAAGTTTCCTATTGCTCCTGTTACTACCCCGCCTGGGATTCGTCGACGGCCAGCGATTCTTATCCGACCCTGGGAGGCTATTCCTTTTGGTCGACCTTACCGCACCTATCTTAATGAGCCGCATAAGTTGTTGACTACGAGGAATAGAGTTGGACCTTTACCAGCTCACAGATTAGCATGGAGGCATGCATCACCTCGTTCTTCAGACCAACACCCATCTTCTTTTAGTTCATCTTCGGATTCTTCGCCAGTTCATTCTTCGGGTTTAAATGTACCAGATCAGACTCATTCTGGATCTTCGGCTAAAGATGTACTACCTAGATTGTGTTACCCTCCTAGGAGAGCACCATGACGTAGTGAGGCATTTCATCATTGGTGTGCTGCTCCATTATCTACTTTGTATCCACCGACTACATCAGAGTTATCATCAGGAGATTCATCAGAGAGACCACTGCATTCATCTTTACCTTCCGCTGGACCATCTCGCAAGAGATTTAGATCCCCGATTGATTTTGTACCATCATCTACACCAATTATAAGATCATTAGCTCCTACCCGTGATGATCTCTTACCACCTCGTAAGAGGTTCAGGGATTCATATTCGTCTGAGGCTAGTATAGAAGAGGATATCGAGATTGATCTTATAGAGACTGAGGTTGATATGGAGTTGGGTATTGGTGATGGGGATGATGTTAGAGATCATGTTAAGATTGACCCTAGGGATGACACCAAGGAGTATGAGGCTGACACCAGTGCTGGAGATACAATTGAGGTAGGTATCGACCCGATGTCGGCATCGATAGTTGAGGAGGAGATTGTAAAGCCAGCGGGAGAGGATTCTTTTGATTCGTCGTGGAAACTAGGGATGGTTTGTTTAGGTCTTCAGGATATGCAGATTGACTTGAGTGATGCTTGCGCGTGACTCTTTACCATCATGACTTTTACCATCACATGTCTGAGGTTCGTATTGATAGGATTGTCGAGATTGAGACTGTTCAGAGACGGTTGAAGGCCGATCAGCTGATGGCTAGGGGACAGAGAGTTGGTATGATCAAGAGGATTGACAGCTTGAGGTTGGAGAACCTCAAAGTTCGTGCTATGTTGGATATCAATAAGGATCGTGTGAACAGTCTTCGTCTTTACATGTCTCTTTCACAGGAGGAGTTTCTTTAGGTTCGTAGGGATCGCTATGATACTCGGGGGAGACTTAAGAGGTTGAAGTCATATGTTGAGAGACGTTTGGTTTTTCGCCCTTAGACTAGTTGTACCATGATCATGTAGGACACTAGACTGATGGTTAGGTCTAGAAGTTAGCAGTAGAAATAATTGTGGATCATGTACCTATTTTGGATTTTGGTTGTAACCAAATTATGCTTTTATTCATGAAATGAAAAGCTTGCTTTGATTTTCTCACTTATTTATCTATATTGTTATTTATTCATTATGGCAATCATGTTGTAATTATATTTTATTTCATAGCATATATTAAATTATCGTTATCTAATAATCGTGTATTCGTTTCAAAATCTTACCATGGGTTGTGTCTTGTGATGTAGAACAATAACTAACACTCATTCCGGTATGACCTCTGCCGCAATTGAAGAAATGATCAACCAACGTGTGGACACAGCTCTAGAGGATCGCCGGGTTAACCGAGATCTTAAACTTAGGAATGGGAATGATAATGGAGGAGGAGATGGTAATGGAAATGGTACTAGAAATGGAAACAATGGAGGAAACAACGGTGACGGTAATGAGAATTGTAATGTGAATGGAAGAGGCGATAGGCATGTTGCTCGTGAGTGTACTTACCAAGATTTCATGAAATGTCAACCACTGAGTTTTAAAGGAACATAAGGTGTGGTTGGTTTGATAAGATGGAGTGAAAAGATGGAAACTGTGTTTCACATCAGCAATTGTCCAGAGAGATATCAAGTGAAGTATGCTACCTGCACTTTACTCGATAGTGCATTAACCTGGTGGAATTCTCACAAGAGAACCATCGGAACTGATG
>BQNB010039789.1:0-47852 GCA_026074375.1 Tanacetum coccineum | reverse complement strand
AGAAGTAGACACATGAGGATTAGAATTCCTAATAATTTGAGGCAACTGAGGTGTTCTAGTTTGTGTAGACTTAGTGTCTCTTCTATACATTCATGGTTTAATTACGTTCGAATTTCTGACAGCTTGTCTTTGTGTTTCTCTTTAAGGTAAAATAAGTGGAGTGATTGGTTTTGATAAATCTTTTTTCTCATTAGTCTTGGGAGCAAACCGTGATTTCAGAAAAATTTATCTTTTAAGAGAATTTGAAAATGGTGATGGTTTTAGCATGACTGGTGGTTTTTGAAATTTTAACGCATTCGGTTGTCGAACAACTAATGGTTTTTTTAAACTTAGTATCCACAAACTTTCATTTCATCTTATTTAGCAAATTACGCAATTCAGCGTTTACACTCGTCTTTTCTTGTAATTGAGCTTTTAAATAAGCATTTTCCATAGACTTGTTGTGCAACTGAACAATCAGAGAGTCATTATTGACTTTTATCTAAGACTTTATCAATTTGATAGAATCAAAAAGATTTTAGTAAGTCTGTTTCAAATGCTCATTTTCCTTGTGTAAATTCTCATTTTCTTAAAATAATGTTGCCACACTATGTTCCAATTCGATGTTTATCGTTTCAATAGCATCGATATCTTTCAAAACATGACCATGGTGACCTGATTTTAAAGCTTGATTTTGGTACTTAAGTTCAAGAGCAACACAATGTGCTTTCATTTTTGAAAAATCCTTTTGAAATTGGGCAATAGTCTTTTTGAGAGTAGTATTTTCTTGTCAGAAATCTATTTTATGTGACGACATTACGGAATTACCATAGTTTATCATAGTCACATACGAATGGACTAAAATTAGCATTATTGTATAGATGTAAGGCGTATGGACTATATACCCCTCTATGGCTTCCATGGAGGGGTTGAGACTCTAGTATTATTTTCCATTTCAGCTTATTTTACACATTTATTTCTCTCTCTACTCTCTCTCTCTCTCTCTCTAAACATAGCTATCTTGTGGTTTGAGTCTCTCCGACCACCGAATCATTGATTCTTTAGTTTCTTCAATTGGTAACAGAGCCTAGGTTACGATCTTGTGTTGATCGGTTCAATTTATTTGGTCCCGTGTCACAGATCTATAACAAGGTCTCAAATATGTCACTTTAGCCACGTTTGTCACTTTTTATGGATAGACTTGTTTAACACTCCTTCTGGTCTTATCTTGTGGGAAAACCATTAAGTCAAGTTTGTCTTTTGTCATTTTTTATGGTCTGTGTTCATTGAAGCTTTAAAACTGTTTATTTTCCAACTGTATTTCTGAGCTTCTTTTGAAGCCTGCAAAATATGTAAGGGTGTTGAAGGCTGCGAAACATGACAGGGTTACTTGTTGTGCGAAATATGCATGTGAACTATGTAATAATACATGTGTGAAATATGGCAGGTATTGTTTCATGCAAAATATTACATTTTCTAGAAACGTTACTATGTCCGTTTTGTAACAGACCGTGCGAAATAAGTTACAACAGTTTTTGTGCAAAATACGTATTGTCATATTTCACAAGAAATAACCACCCATGACTCAGACCGAGTCAACTCGATATTCACCGAGTTGACCGGGTCAACTCAGTGAGTCGATCAAACCCAAAAGAAAAGAAGAAGTAACAGACGATACAGACTCAAATCAAAACTCAATAACAACATCAACAGCTCTCATACACCTCAATATCAAATCCAATCTCTAAACCTTAATCCCATCGTCATAATTATCATTCCTCAACTCCAATCTCATCTCAACAATAACTTAAAACCAAAAGAACATAAACAAATTATCTCAGCTTATCTTTTTAATACTCAAATGATTTGTTCTTAAGAACAAGAGTATAGAAGATATCATCATAGATCCCTAATATTCAAATATAAAAGAAAAGAACCAAAAACAAGAGTGTTTTGTTCTCTCTTTGCTTCAATTGAAAGACAAACAAATACCAAAGAAACATAACCTACCCGAGACCTTGTATAAGATCTTTAAGCTAAAGTACTCGTAACTTCTTTATGGGTTACAACATTTGAACAGTAGGGGTTGAAGTATGTTTGTTAGTCGGCTATATCTTGAATAAAGAAAGCAATGGTTTTCTTGGTTTAACCTTTGAGTGGATTTGTTGTTCAATCTTCACTAGAAAGAAAGCTTGATAAAGTTTGATTTGTGTGTGCTTGAGATTAAGGGTTATGCATATTTTGGGGAATTGTTTAAATCTGTGATAGAGAGAGAAGTTAGGAGATGGGGGCGGATGAATGTGATAAGTGTATGTTAGGGTTACTAAAAATTAGGGATAGTGAAATATATAATCCCAAACTCACGTATGGATCAGGTATGAGGATTTTTCATATGGGCCGAATGTCTTAATTGATGGGCTGGAAATGATCAAAGTCGAGTATGGGTCAGACTGTTGTTGATAATCAGGCTTACAATCTCTTTTTTATGCATAACGATTATACAAAGAATGAAAATGGGTTTGGTACTTGTGGTATCCGAATGTTTGTAAGTGTATTGGGCATAACATAATTTGGGCTACGAGTTTATGATAGTAAATTGAGTGGGTTGAGTTTGTCATGGACCCGAGTATAACAGTTTGAGTGTTAATTGTTTCGTATTAAAACTAAATTCGGATAAATGATTCACTTGGGATGATTATTGCTATATTTAGTTGTTAATGGTTACATTTGAGCTTGTTTGATGTATTTCTAGTTTCTTAACCAAAAGTTTATACAAATTGGTGTATAAATTGGTTAACTTGGATTAAGTATTTAAGATTAACATGTTATTTGTTATACTCGAGGTTCAAAATGACAAAGTGACAATGTGACGAGACCGGGATCAATTTGTATAAAGCATCATGGAACTTAATTTTTTTAAAGGCTAGATTTGGAATTAATTTTTCTAAGTGACTATGGAGTTGATTGGGTATCACTTATTTGAGATTGAAGTTGGATTTCACGAAGGCGTGTTCTTATTTTATCTTAAAGTCGGGGTTGGTTGGATGCATGACTTTCAATGATAACTTGCTCGAGCTTAATATTTTGGATGAAGACTTAGGTTATCTAGTTACCAGCAGTTAGGGTGGTTGGTTGAAGACCTGGATAACTATCACTTAAAGGAGATACGTTGTAGTTCTTAGTGTCACACGCAGAAGACGTTGTGGATAATCGCAAAGGGTGATGAATGTCTCATACTTTGATTGGTAAGTATTAAGTTTCTCTACACTGTTCTTCCAACATTAGTGCAAGCTTAAGTCACAAGAACGGTGAATTCTACTTCAGTTTCAAGTTTGGTATATTGGGTTTACTCCATCCGTGGTCACTTCAAATAGCCTATAAATGGTTGGTAAAAAGATAGTCATAGAGAATTTATGAATAGAGATTTGATCAGCAGTTTATTCTCACGGGATAGATTTGAGCTATTTAATTCTTCACACAAGTATTCAAGTATATATGTGTACAAGGTTTTGCTGATTTTGAGGTATCAAACCCAGCAAGGGGGAAGGAGCAGATTCACCCAAGATTCTTTGCCTTTATTTTTCTTAAAAGCATAAAAAAGTCATCTTTCTTGAAAATCTTTTTTGTTAGGCCATGCCGGGAAGACAAATGTCATAACCGCAGAGAAAATCAGCGCTTTAACTTGTGGATTTTAGGTGCATTTCTTCAAACACATGGGGAAGAGATATCTTGTGAATTTTAGTATGCATTATTTAAATTTCCAGGGGGAAGAGTTGTGAGAAGAATTATTCAAGCGTGAGAAGATATGTTGCTGATCTAGTTAATGTTGTCCCTAAATGGTTAATCACTAAGCTTATTCTTAAAGAAGAAGTAATATTTGATGTGGTATCCTACTAATTCTGTTGTGCAGTTAATTATTCTAAGCTTGTAAGAAAGCTTTGAAACTGCTCAAGAGAGGATTGCTAGTTTAGAGGGAAGCTTTAAAAGCTTCTAAATTAAGAATATGAGGCATGAATTAGGGGGAAGCTGATTCAAAAGCTTATCCTTAACCAAGAAGTGTATGGGTTGCCTAGTTTATGCCTATTATAATATTTCTCCTACAAGGTACTACAAAGATGATTCATGTTGGAGTGCAGACTTGAAGTCAAAGACCACAGAAGACATCGTCAGCATTGGAAGCTTCGTGGAAGTTATTGTTCTTAATCAATATGTACTTGTTAGGAAAATATTGTAAGTAATTCCGTATATCGTCCCATAGGGGAAGATTGTTAGAAATCCATTTTATGTGACGACATTACGGAATTACCATAGTTTATCATAGTCACATACGCAAGGACTAGAATAGGCATTGGTTAAGGACTAGAATAGGCAATTATTGTATAGATGTGAGGCGTAGTGGACTAGTAGGTATTACCGCCTTGCCATGGTCTTTCAAGGGGGCGGGGGGGTGAGACTCTGTTGATTGATAAATTTTTCGTATTTCTCAGGAGACTCTTGTATTATTTTTCATTTCATCTTATTTTACACATTTATTTCTCTCTCTACTCTCTCTCTAAACATGGTTATCTTGTGGTTTGAGTCTCCCCGACCAGCGGATCATTGATTCTTTAGCTTCTTTAATATATTTTCTGATTCTAAAGATGGTTTTGAGAGATTAGTGGGCTTGTTTTTGAGAAATTCTTTTTGTTTGGAAAGCTCAAACTCAAGACGTTCACATTCTTTGATTTTATCAAGATATTTGCATGACATGTCATAATAATTATCAGTATCAAGCATAAACATATATGTAACACACAAAATATCTTTTACGAGACATTCTTGCAGGAGAAGATCATTGACTCTTGAAGACACATTTTCTTTTTCAATTGGAGTTTTTAAATCGTCAAATTCCTTTCGAATGTCGTCAACCTCCTTTTCAAGGGACTGAACGTACTTCAAATCTTTAAACATTTCCTTTTTAAGACGTGTTTCAAAAAGTGAGGCATTTGTCACGGTGTCTTATGCTAGAGGAATTACCATATCTTTAACAAGCAACGTGACATTGTGAGTAATTGGTTTAGACCATTCGTCTTTTACATGATTTTTCCAATTTATTTCAAGAACAGATATGATGTTTTCAATGTTAATCAAAAGATGCTCAAATGTTCGTTTACTTGGACTCATGGAGGCTCTAGTAGGCAAATATTCAATGCATTTTATCAGATTAATTGTTTGTTTTCGAAAAGGTGTTTTGAAACTATTTTTTCTAACATCATTTTCAAAATACAACTGCACACGAGACTTTTGTTGTTGTAGCACAAAAGGATCATAAAGGTTATGTTGGTGCAACATTGACTAGGATGTCCTTTATGTTTTAACGATGACAAATAAACGTTCGCAAACGTAAATAACGAACGATAGCCAACATTCAGAAAAATGGATTCGGGAATCTGGCGCGCTTGGCACGCATCAGCGCGTGGCCAACGTGCCACTCGCAAAGTCTGTTTTTATGGATTTTGCAATGTCAGCTTTACTCTCACCCAACACATGCAAAAAGTTCAAATAAAGTATGTACATGATATTTGAGTATTTTGGGAACACTCCAAATAAGGTTTAGACTTAGAGAGGAGCAAAAATGAATCCTCCTGTTTTTCTATAAAATGCCAACTCAAATCTCTTATCAAACGCCTCTAGCTAAGGCCGAAACTTCTTTCTAAACCTAGTATGATCACGTTTTCAACTTACAAACAAGAAAAAGTATTCATATGACCTTAATCTGTATTTATGTTGTTCCTAATCATGTAACGGGTTTTACTCCCTTATTGGTCAAACTAAGTCAAAGGTCACTTTGCGTAAACGCATCATTTCCTGTTATGGGATATGCTTTACTTAAGATGCAAAACACTTAGCTTGTTTGCATCAAGATGATTAGTGATCAAATCCATTTTTGATTATCATGGATTAAAGTCTAAATCACTAATTCAGTTTGTGGTATTTGGAGATTAATCATACTTTGACTTTTCTCACTTCCTTACCCATAAATGTTTTTACAAACTCACATGTATTCCTCACATGTACAAGTCCACACTTCTTCTACACAATCCTATAACCCACTCTTCCTAATCACTTGTTTACCTCTCATACCCAACAAGTGATTTCATCCTTCACACACCTTAAACATCTTCTTCCTAAACAATCCCATAATCACATTTACTCATTCTTTTATTCCTTATTGGAAATGTGATCATTAACTCAAATCAATCCTTTGATTTCATCCTTATTTTATTTATATTCATAAGCCTTCAACAAATAATCCCCAAATCTCATCCTCAATATGCCAACTCATATTCCTTTACACAATGTACCTTCTTTGTACTTGTTGTACCTTATGTTCCCTACATTCCCAACCAATGATCCTCCACATCTTTTCAAAACATTCTATACACTCATCCACTATTCATCTTCTTCTCCATAACATTTGAATTTAAGACACACACTTCATCATCCTTACCCTTGATCAAGCCACTTTATCAATCCAAGTTCCCACACTCTTTTCTCCACCCTTGGATTGATTTCAAACAAACACACTTTCTATTCTACCCTTGATCAAGTCACCTCATTAATCCAATATACCTGATTCTCTTCTCAACCATTGGATTGATCTCTCATCTTAAACAAACACACTTCCTCTCACAAATATACACTTCTCACTCACACAACAAACACACCTCTCTTTCTACCATTGATCTTGCCACTTCACCAATCCATCCTACCTCTCTTTATCACATCCTCACCATCCATTTCAAAGCAAGATCAATAGGCTCCCTTCTATCACATCATGCCAACTCATGACAACTCATTCTCTCTTATCCAACATGTGGCTAATTCAATTTGAAATTCAAGTTTCAAATTCTCCCCCTTTCTCTCCAAGCAAAGAATATTCTCTTATACCCTAACTATCTATTTCAAAACTTTAGTTGGATCCCAACTAAGCTAGTTAAACTTTAAGGAATACCCAAAATACCCCTTTTTAATAATCCTTTTCTCTCTTTACAATATCAGATAAGCAAAATGCTTTTAATACTTCACACATGTTTTATCAAATGGCTATTTGAGTTGGTTAACCTTGAGTATAAGAATGATTGAAAGGTCATAACGTAAAGTATAATTGGGGTTTAACAAGTGCAGGTATTTAATACGCCAAGATCCTGAAGGAAAACAAGTTCGGGAATCTGGCGTGCTGACGTGTAGGCAGCCCGCCAGACGCGAATTATTTTCCCACCCTTGGCCTTTATATTCCTCACCTCTTGCAAACATTCTTTCCTCTTTTTTCTCTCCTCTAATCCTCTAAGTCTAACACCTTTTGTGTTTTTAATCTTCTCTTCTATCATCTATTGAAGAACAAACATATCTGCAAGAGAGCCATACAAGTATCTAATCCATACTTGTGTGTTTTGTCGATGGTCTTCTTTCTCATACCCTTTCTATTAGAATTGAGTCTTTAGGTTAGGTTAGGACTTGGTTCAACTATCTTATTTTAATCAATCGAGTTGTAAGGGAAGTCTTGTATCCGTTGGATCAAGCCTAGATCATTGGGGATCTAGTTGGGGTTTGATAACCAAGGGGAAGGCTTTAGTGTTTATAGGTTCAGTCGAATCACAGGTTCTTAGGGATGGATTCTAAGGGAGGAATACCATAGGTTACTCTTCTTTATGAGCGTCGAGCTTTGTTGAAAGTCGGTGGAGTTAAATTGTAATACGGTTTGTAGTCCATAATAAGGATTATACTAGTGTAGTATTGGAGTCGTAGGTTCACAACTGGACGTACGGAAGGACTAAACCCCCCTTTCTGAATCAGTATATATCATGGTGTCTCTTGTTCTCTCTATCTACTTATTGTTCTTACCACTAAGTAGATTAGCACACCACTTGGCTCTTTTGAGACATAAAGTTTTATAAACTTTGAAAAAGTTAAGAAAACCGTATTTACCCCCATCTACGGTTATACAATTGGTAATAGAGTGGTTTACTTAAGTTTTCAGGCGTTAAAACCTTCCCGAGAAGTCGTTTTAAGTTGAAAACTTCTTTTTCAAAAAATTCAAAATCCTAACTCTGATTTTTTAAAAAGTTCAGTAAAGATCCATAGCTCAAAAGAACTATGTTGAGGGGAAGTTCTATGCAAAGACCACCTTTGCTAGAACCCAATGGGTTTTGCTTTTGGAAATCCCGCTTTGAGACTTACGTAAAGTCCAAAGATATTGACTTATGGTAAGTCATCCAAAACGGCTATTTCTACTATGAAGTTGAAGACTTAGAAACGAAACTAATGAAGGAAACTCCGTATGAACTTCTTGAAGATGATTAAAAGAAGAAACTTGGCAAGAACAATGAAGCCAAGATGACTCTTTACAATGCTCTACCCCGAAAAGAGTATGAGCGAGTCTTCATGTGCAAAACCGCCAAGGAGGTTTGGGATACACTAACACCAAGGCAATTCATAAGTCAAGAATTACAATATTGATCTTCTCACTCAAGAATATGAGAAGTTCTCAATCTCTAACGAAGAAACTATTAATAGCGGCTTTACGCGATTCAATTCTATCATGACTAGTCTCAAATCGTTAGATCCAGACTATTCTAGCAAGAATCATGTTAAAAAGTTTCTTTGTGCTCTTCCATTGAAATAGAGAGCCAAAGTGATGGTCATTGAAGAAGCCAAATATTTGGCTACACTTCCTCTTGACGAGCTATTATAAACTTCAAGGTTTTTGAAATGGTCTCGGATAATGATGGCATCGGATCTAAGACCACCAGAGAAAAGGTAAAATCATTAGCTCTTAAAGCTAAAGTCGTTAGGGAGCAAACTAGTGATGATAGAGATAGTCAAGGAGGAAGTGACAAAGACATTGATGAAGAAGAAGCCAAGGCATTTAATTTGTTGGAAAGGAACTTCCGCAAGTTCTTCCGCAAGGGTAACCGGTTCGGACGCGGCAATCGATTTGGTAATGGTGAAAATAGGTTTGGAAGAGGTCGCGAAAATATCTTTGGTAACAAAGGTGGTGAAAGCTCAAAGCAAAAAGGAGCGTGCTACAATTGCGGAATAGAAGGCCACTTTGCTAGTGAGTGTAGAAAGCCGAAGGAGAACAAGGCCTTTGTCGGAGGAGCATGGAGTGATAGTGAAGACGACAACGAACACCAAAATGACGCAACATGTCTCACGGCGATCAACTCTCAAAAGGTAGTATCCAAACCATCTAGTTCTAATTAAGATTTAAATATTATAGATTTTCAAAAGGAGAATGAGGAACTCCTAAGGTTTAACAAAAATTTTACTAAAACATTTGAAAAACTTTTAAATGAAAAACGATCTCTTGAAAAAGAGAACTCAAAACTTTCAAGTAAAATCAATGATCTTGAAATTAAAGTAAAGAAACTTAAAAATGATAAAGAGGTGGTTGAACCTTGCAAAAAATGTGATGTACTCACCAAAGAGGTTGACTTTTTAAAATGCAATGTTTCTAAACTTCAAGATGAAGCATTGAACTTTTCAAAATTCAAAGAAAGTAGCATTGCTTTGGACGACATGCTAAGTCGTCAAAAATCGTCCCAAGATAAGGAAGGCCTTGGATTTTCTAAAAGTGATAAAATCACTTCCGCACTCCAAACAAACCAATAGTGTTTGTAAAAGAAAATCAAAAAGAAACTCCGTTAAAATGCTTGGTTAAAGTCGTAATTCCTCAAAGTACGACCTACATAAACTATGTATCATCAACATAGCACCTTCCAAAGGAGAGAAAAACTCCTACCCAGAGGAGAGAAAAACTCCTACCCAAATCAAAGGTCTTCGTATCATCAACATATCACCTTCCAAAGGAGAGAAAAACTCCTACCCAAATCAAAGGCTAAAAACACCTTAGAGTGTTAGACCAAACTCTTAAAACTCCTATGATTTTCAAAACAATCCTTGGTCCACGTTCTCAAAGTATGACCTACATAAACTATATGCTTTACTACAAGACCCAAGAATGGTTAACTTGGGCATCATATTTGCTAACCACAACAGACCCATAAAACAATAGGTATCAAGACCTTGAATTCATATTTGCTTGTAGGTGTGTCTTAAATGTGATCTACTACCGGACGATTGGATTGTGGATAGTGGTTGCACTAAGCACATGACCGGGAAAATAAGCTTGTTTACTTCGTATAAGGCGTATGATGGTGGACATATCATATTTGGGAGCAACTGATGTGTCATTGCGCATAGGTATTATTTATTATCAAGTTTTACATTTATATTTTACCAACATTACCTAAAAACAACACTAACGGGCAGTGTACTCGATCAGTTGTAGCTTCATTGGTAAGTAGGGTGTCGATCACTAAGAGCGAGAGCGTTAATTCCTAAGTTTACAGGTATTTTAGCTATCTATGTTAGTTTTAATCCATCTAATCTATGTCAAAACCTATGTTAAACCTAATTCTAACGTGGAGGGGGGTTTTGAGTCTAAGAGACTGGTACAGGTTTTGGTGGTAACTTAAACCTATTTTAGACATGATAACACACGCAAGCTGATAATCAGAAGATAGAAGAGCGATCAAGCCAATTTTAAGAAAACTATATTTAACCATGATTAATCTAATTAAAATGCAGGTTTGTTTATTAGTGCAATGATTGACTTATCTTGAGGGGCATATCATTCCTAGATTTAGGCGGTACTTCTTCCTAAAACCTAGACACGCTAATTCTGTCACAATTAAACGCATCCGCATAAAGCAAGCATTTGTTGATTATAATCTATCTTAGGAGATTAATAATGGTGATCTTATTAAACCCTAGCTCAACGAGACTTTACTAACTTACTGCTTAATGGCTCTTTATATACTAGTAGTCCACTGTCCAAGTCCTTACCAAGGGAATCAGAACGTCATTTGTTGATCCCAGGTCACCTGCTAGTCCAACTTGTTCACTAAACCAATGGCAAGGATAGGTCATTATTTGTGATCCTATGATTCTAGATATATAAATTGCAGATATGGAGAGCTATCCCGGTATCTAGCTAGCATGATATTTTGCATTCCTAGATCCAGTTGAATGATAGGTCGCATACTTAAGCACGTAAACGAGTATAAATTGATAAACATAATCAACAATCAACGATAAATTAAGCAATCAAGATAAACAAACCAAACATTAAAATCTTCATAAACATGGCTAATACCTAAAGGTATTAGCCCATAACCATTGTAATGAATACAGGAATAATAATCGAATCAACCAAGGTAAACTAACCGAGTTAAATGAATGATACCTAAAATTAAAGGTAAACTAACCGAGTTAAACGAATGATACCAAAAATCAAACGATTAGTACAATATAGATGATTACAAGGTGTTTCCTATAGAATTAAGCACGTTGCGAGACCTTCTTTGCTCTTCTCGCCTTCTGAAAATCGACTTTTGTGGTTAGTGTATCGAAAATATGTTCAAGCACACCCTAAACTCGTGTTTAAGGATTTTTATTTATAATGTCTGGAAAATCATCGATACACTGTATTGGTTGAGGTCAATACGGCGTATAGGGGGTTTCTTGGAGTAGGGACCACGTTTAATATCTTCCAGAATCCTCAAATAATCTTCAATACGGCGTATAGTCTTCTGGATACGGCATATTGCTCTTTAATTCTTTGTGGTTTCTTGTGAAGTGCATGCGCATATACGGCGTATCTTCCTTGATGGATACAGGGTATAGGTTGTCAGAACAGTATCTTGAGATTTCTTCGTTTAAGCTCCAAAATGCATACCTTTTAGCATAACTTTACCAATTACTCCATAATTACTGCAAATAACATCTTTAAGCAATTAAGTACCAATTCTTGTAATAATTTATACAAAATAGGTAAGAAACATGATATAAATGATGCTATAAAAGTGACGTTATTTGATGTCA
Organism: Tanacetum coccineum; assembly: GCA_026074375.1. Taxonomy (NCBI): domain Eukaryota; kingdom Viridiplantae; phylum Streptophyta; class Magnoliopsida; order Asterales; family Asteraceae; genus Tanacetum; species Tanacetum coccineum. The sequence goes on along the minus strand of BQNB010039789.1, from coordinate 35,945 downwards.
TCAAATATCCCTCCACTTGAATTCTACTTGTCCTCAAGTAGACTTTCGAAATTTTATGAAAATGTATCCCAACCATAGTCAAGGATTTTTCTTTTATGCAATTATTCATTCAATTATTAGTACACAACCAAACACCTCACGAAATATGAAGATGAAATCCCTCAGTTCTCTCAACTAATCTATGTGGTATCACATAACTAATTCACTCAATTGTTCGGTCGTGACGAGTATTCTATCATAGGCTTGGCAAGGATACATATCTCCACCACTAAAGCTAAGGAGTGGCAAGTCTTTAAAAGGTAAATTGGGTTTTTCGTTTAAAGGTTGATTGTTCTTTCTAGTCTTTATCGATATCATTATTCCAGAAAAGGTGACAAAATCACACATACATGGCCGTAACGACATAATAGACATATGTGATTGCTCGATCCTTAACTTGAATAAGCTAAAGAATAGGACTAGTAATCTTCACCAATAGTCGTAAACCAGCAAGGGCGGCAAACCATATATACACATCCATCACGATGTAATAGACATACATGATTGCATTCAATTCCCCCACTTGAGTACAACCAAATGTTATGATGAAGAAAAATATCGGGCATGGATCGTCTAATGTTTTACCAAAAGTAATAAACCAATAAAGGCGGACAAAATCACACATACACATCCATAACGATAGAATAGATACATGCAATTGCTCATATCCTCATTCGAGTAAGACCTAAGGTTATGGATCAGGAAATGGAAATTAATTGTTGTTAAATAAAAAGAACAAAATAAATAGATTATGTCCAAACAAATAAGGTACATTGTTGTTAGTACTTTCCCGACCGTACCCATGAAAAATACACATAAATATAGACATAAACGTCTCGATCATAGATCAACAAAAACAACCTTAGTTGGCGTTCCCGTAACGGTCAACTCCTAATCATCCATACTATACATACTTAACATTAGTGGTGATATCAACCACTTTTTATACAAGAAATGCATGGTTGGTTTATTTCGACCAACATACAACAATACTCTACAGAATCACTTTTTTGTACTTTTCTCTTTTTTTAATTTTTTTTAAACATCATATAAGCTACGAATTTTGGTGTAATTTCACCATCTTCACGATCATAATGAATCCGGATAATTTATCTATTCTCCTCCATACTTTGGATGTAAATAATAATTTGTGCAAGTAGTAAAACACACTAAAATTTTAAGATTTAAAAATATACACTACTTTCACATTCCTATTGCATTGTGCAATTTTCTCGAACCGTATATAGAAATTTCACATACGTACCCAATTGCATTGTGCAATTTTTTTGACCTACCCATAGATAGAAAATTTTGCATTGAGACACAAGAAATACAATACTTTAAACAAAAGCAACTAGCAACCGATAAGGACTTAATCTAATAGGGTAGGCTAAGGTGTAACGAAACAAATATTTGGTGTAAGAAAAGAATGGAATGGCTCGGCAGGTTTTTCTGAGGGTATCTAACTCTAAAAATAAGAGTAAACAAAAGGGTTTATATGGAGGGTTAACTAACCAGTGTAGTTAGTTAATATTACAACATCTATAGGCTTTTTGGGTGTAATCCTAGAAATTTACCAGTTTAGAAAATGTCACTCCATCTATTTAAAATACTACTTATTATTGTGGTCTCAAATAGATATACCAAGCCAAGTTTTAAAGTCTACAACATCACCGGCACACTCATAATTATATGGAATTTAGGTAAAAATTTGAAAACGGATAAGGCTAAATTCTCACAATATCTAACAAGGGTTATGTGTGCGGGTTATGTACCTAATAATTTCACAAAAGTATGCTTGAATTTTTTTTAAATTAAGGCATAATTTAAGCATTTTATTGTGAAAATATGGACAAGTAAGCGTTTTAATTCTCCTCCCCCCACTTAAAGTATACAACGACCTCATTGTAAAAATATAACATTAAAAATGGGAAATTAAAAGAATTAAAACGAGAAACTCTCCTAGGATTTGCTCGGTATGATCCTCCATGTTGCGTTTATGAGTAAGATTGTGTGTTGTAAATGCGGGTCTGGATGCCAGCATGACTACAACACACTGAATTCTAAAATATAAATACTCCACCAAGGTCATCATTTTTGTTCTGTAAGGTCCTATATAAGATATAGAAAAACCAATGCAATTCTATCTCTGGTATTCGATAGTTAGAAAACAAAAACAAAAACGAAAAACTGTATAGGAAGTCGATACGCCATATCCCAAAACCAGGATACGCCGTGTAAAAAGTATCTAAGGTACGGGTCAGATTACCAAATACGTCGTATCATATTCATGAATACGCCGTATAGATAATCTGACAATAATGTTTTAAATGCAGAAATGTAAAGTATTGGATAACGTCCAGATAGTCAATACGTCGTATCCATTGACATTGGATACATCGTATCAAGAGTCTGGGAAGACAGACTCGATAAAAATAAGAAAAATAACATTCTGGGTTGTCTCCCGGCAAGCACTTTTGTTTACAGCGAAGTCTTTAAGTAAGACTTGTCTTCAACTCTTTATTTGGTGCGTTTCACGAGCCACCATTGATCCTTCTTGCGAAAATTTTCATGGTAGACGCTCGGCACAATTCCATTGGTTCTCTTCCAGGTATTGTACTCGCATGTGTTGATGGCAATGAATTCTTTAATAGTACCAAGCGAGTACCGAATTACTTCAAATTTTTTGGATTTGCACACTCCTTTATTGAGCATTTCTTTCTCATCATCATGATGTCGTTCAATTCACTAATGTTATGCCCATAGACCTTCGGCTTATGTTTATCAAAGTATCTTTGCCCTTTTTCAAGCGCACAAATGTTGTTTCCTTCTTGAGCATCAATTATTGTTTAGGTGGTTTGTGTTGTTAGATTCTTGTCTTTCATCGTCACTTGCTACAATGTCATCCAACAATACTTCATCATCATCACCTTTTATCCAAAATTCCCATAGGGCGTTCTTGGTTTTTCCATCCATTCTCCTATGTTTTTTGAATTTTGAATTTAACCAATTTATGAAGTCAAGGTAGTCCAGACAATCGTCCATGTAATCGCTAAACCATGTATTATTACATGTATGGGATAAAGGGTAGTATTTGTGAAAGAATTTTTCCATTAATTTCCCCAAGTAATGATTTTGCCATCAATCTTATCTATCCACCACTTTCGTGCATCTCCAGTAAGCGAGAGTGTGAAAACATGTAGTCGAAGTTGATTGGGATCTACATTGGGAATTTTAATTAAATCTAGTATCACCAAGACTTTTGTAGTGTGGTCGACCACGTCATCCCCATTTATTCCGTTGAAAGCGTTATCCCGTAGTATTTTCAAAAACTCGTCCCTTAGTTCGAATTTTGCATTTTCGTTGAACCTTGGTGTAGTAGTATTCGAGCCATAATCCGCTTGAACTTCCTCCATATATTCTTGTAAAGTCAGTTTTGTCATAGCTTTAGTTATAAATTCTTTGATCGAATCTTCGGACTTTAGCACAACCTAAAACCTATGTTAAAATATCAGTAGGATTTGCTCAGAAGGAAGTAAATACATAAAACTAAGCACGAAATGGAATATGAAAATTTAAAGTATGTTGTTGTATCAGATAGTCGATACGCCGTATTCAATTAACTAAATACGCCGTATTGTCTTCTTGAATGGAATACGTTGTATTGGTTTAGAGAGGTTGATATGCCGTATTTAACTGTGAATACGCCATATCGATTGTTAGACCAAAACAGTGTACAGAAAACAAAAATAAAACAGAAAAGTAAAACAAACACACAAACAAAATTATAAAAACTTTAGGTGAAATGGATGACCCGACACTAAGACTCAAAAATTAAAAATTCTACACTAATTAAATTGCGCTAAATCTAGATTAATTAAAAGTTAGAACTAAAATACTAATAAATATAAAAATTAAACAACTTCACTCCCCGACAGTGGCGCCAAAAACTTGATGTGTCGTTGTGCGTAGGTATTAATTATTATCAAGTTTTACATTTATATTTTGTCGAGCATTACCTAAAAACAACACTAACGGGCAGTGTACCCGATCAGTTGTAGCTTTGTTGGTAAGTAGAGTGTCGATCAATAAGAGCAAGAGCATTAATTCCTAAGTCTACTAGTATTTTAGTTATCTATGTTAGATTTAGTCTATCTAATCTATGTCAAAACCTATACTAAACCTAATTCTAATATGAAGGGGGGGTTTCAGTCTGAGAGACTGGCACAGGTTTTGGTGGTAACTTAAACCTATTTTAGACATGATAACACACGCAAGCTGATAATTAGAAGATAGAAGAGCGGTCAAGCCAATTTTAAGAAAACTGTATTAACCATGATCAATCTAATTAAAACGCAGGTTTGTTTATTAGTGAAATTATTGACTTATCTCGAGGGGCATATCATTCCTAGATTTAGGCGGTACTTCTTCCTAAAACCTAGACACGCTAATTCTATCACAATTAAACACATCCGCATAAAGCAAGCATTTGCTAATTATAATCTATCTTAGGAGATTAATAATGGTGATCTTATGAAACCCCAGCTCAACGAGACTTTACTAACTTACTGCTTAACGGCTCTTTATATACTAGTAGTCTATTATCCAAGTCCTTACCAAGGGAATCAGAACGTCATTTGTTGATCCCAGGTCACCTACTAGTCCAACTTGTTCACTAAACCAATGGCAAAGATAGGTCATTATTTGTGATCCTATGATTCTAGATATATAAACTGCGGATATAGAGAGCTATCCCGGTATCTAGCTAGCATGATATTCTGCATTTATAGATCCAGTTGAATGATAGGTCGCATACTTAAGCACGTAAACGAGTATAATTGATAAACATAATCAACAATCAATGATAAATTAAGTAATCAAGATAAACAAACCAAACATTAAAATCTTCATAAACATGGCTAATACCTAAAGGTACCTATAACCATTGTAATGAATACAAGAATAATAATCAAATCAACCAAGGTAAACTAACCGAGTTAAACAAATGATACCAAAATCGAATGATTACTAGAGTATAGATGATTACAAGGTGTTTCCTATAGAATTAAGCAAGTTGTAAGACCTTCTTTGCTCTTCTTGCCTTCTGAAAATCGACTTTTGTGGTTAGTGTATCAAAAATATGTTCAAGCACACCCTAAACTCGTGTTTAGGGATTTTATATATATATTGTTTGGAAAATCATCGATACGCGTATTGGTTGAGGTCAATACGGCATATTGGGGGTTTGTTGGAGTAGGGACCAGGTCCAATATCTTCTAGAATCTTTAAATAATCTTCAATACGGCGTATAGAGTCTTCTGGATATGGCGTATTGCTCTTTAATTCTTCGTGGTTTCTTGTGAAGTGCAGGCACAGATACGCCATATCTTCCTTGATGGATACAGCGTATAGGTTGTTAGAACAGTATCTTGAGATTTCTTTGTTTAAGCTCCAAAATGCGTGCCTTTTAGCATAACTTCACCAATTACTCCATAATTATTGCAAATAACATCTTTAAGCAATTAAGAACCAATTCTTGCAATAATTTATACAAAATGGGTAAGAAACATGGGATAAATGATGCTATAAAAGTGACGTTATTTGATGTCATCGGCAACCTAAAGGGCAAGGTCGTCGGTGGAGGTAACATTACTCATGACTCCATTACAATTACCAATGTGGAGCATGCTAATGGTCTAGCTTTTAACTTCATTAGCATAGGTCAATTATGTCATGATAATTACGTAGTTAGCTTTACTAAAGTAGATTGTACTATTAGTAAAAATGGTAAATCGCTAGTTAAAGGACATAGGAGAAATAATCTATACACGTGCATATTTGGAGATAACTCCAGACAACAAATTTGTCTTACATCCATGGTGGATAACTCAATGCTTTGGCATAGGAGGTTAGGTCACGCCAATATGCGGTTAGTTCAAAACTTAGCTTCCAATGAGCTAGTAAGGAACCTACCTATGTTGATCTTTGAAAGACATTTTTCTGATACATGTGATCTAGGGAGTAAACGTAATGCAAACAATTGGACTCGAAATAAAGTGTCAACTAGTAGGGTTTTAGAGTTGTTACACTTAGATTTGTTTGGCCCATCTCCAATTCAAAGTTACAGACGTAACTTCTATACTTTAATGATTATGGATGATCACTCAAATTATACTTGAGTTGTAATTGTAGAGTCTAAGGATGATGTCTTAGATAAGTTTAGAATATTGTGGAAAAGACTTGAAAACCTACATGATTGTTTTATTGTTTCAATTGTAACAAATCATAGTAGTGAACTTGATAAATTGCAATTTGGAAGATTTTATGAACAACATGGAATATCTTATAACTTGTCAGGCCCGTTCACTTCTCAATCGGGTGAGATTGTTGAAAGAACACGTCGCAAGTTAAGAAAGACGAGTCGTGCTATGTTAGATGAGCAATCCATTCCACAAAAGTTTTGGTGTCATGCATTAGATACGACAACACACATATTTAATATAGTTTATATTAGAGAATTCATTAATAAAACACCCTATGAAATCCTTAGAAATAGGAAGCTATCATTAGAGTTCTTTAGGGTCTTTGGTTGTAAAGTATTTATACTTAACACTAAAGTACATCTCCCCAAGTTTGACCCAAAGTCGTACGGAAGGTGTGTTTTAGGATATCTCTCAAACTAGTAAAGCATACAAAAGCGCTTAAAATGAAACAATTGAAGAATTGAGGAATCACTCAATGTGACCTTAATAAGATTTTCCACAAGCCTAAGCATCTTCTTTGGTAGAAGATGATAGGGATCATAGAACCTATAAATGCAAAATCCCCTTATCTTCGTTATTAAAGCTAGATGAAGGCTATCCTAAGAGTCTAAAAGAAGCTAGAGGTAACCCAATGGAACAAATAACTGGTGAGTTGAATGAGAGGACACTTAGATCTAAGACAAAACAAGCTTAGGTTTTTCGCATGACATTTTCCAAAGTCCAAATTGCATGAGTCTAGTTGAGGTAGTTCATGGTTGACATGCACCATAGGATATTGATTTGAGAGAGTGAGGGGTCAAAAAAATGATAGAAGTCTAGAGGTCGTCTGCATACCCTTTTAGAGATATTTGTGCTCTTAGAGCTTATGTGCTATGTGCTAGGACTTATGTGAAAGGCATGAAAGTTGAGCAACATTGTTGTTTTAACAAGATGAAGGACAGATGTCAATGCATTATTCAAACTATAGTTGACATATCTTGGACTCTACATGTCAAACCTATGTGCTATGAACAAGAAATTTGATTTGCATCTTGCCAAAGTTGTGGTAATCATCACCTCACATGTTTAAAAATGTGACACCGATGTACTCGCAACATTGCATGTTCTATCCCCTATAATAGACATGAAAGATTAAGCAAACAAATTTATTGACAAAATCACTTTGGATCACAACCCACCCTTGTGTTAAAAAAATGTTGTATTTGTGTCAACTTGTTCATTTTATGTATTGATTACATGCTATGTGTATTGGGGTAGAAAAGAAAGAAATAAAACTTTATGCAAACATACAAACTACTCACGTAGTTAAAGAGAATTCTATTAAAACTAAAATGCATAATTAATAAACAAGATAATATAGTTATCTCATCTGAGAAACTATGAAATTAATTCACCATACACTATGGTAGTTAAGATTATCAATGTTGACACAACACATTGGCCACTCATCTGAGATCCTAAGCATTTTTCTTGTAATGCATTGAAAATAAAGTTATCATTTCCAAAAATCCAAAATGATGATTAAGGATCTCTACACAACAAACTACCATGCAAATATCATGCATGGCTAGATAAATCATGGTGCATGCATGCACAATTATAGGAACTAGCTTGTGTAACTAAATCATCCAATTTAAATTACAACTCAATATGTTCAAACAAAGTGTCACTAGATTCTCAACAAATTAACATGACATTATGGTCTTCCCAACAGCCCCCTATTTTCTTCACATAATCATTCCTACCACTATGTCAAGGAATCAAGGTACAATGCCTTGATAAGGCTTTATGTCATACACACAATTGCATACCTACCACTCTCTTCAACCTCCTATAAAAACCAATGATACACCAATACACAAAACAGACAATTTCCTCCTCTCTAAAATTAGCAATACATAAGAAAATAAACAAACATGAGTGAATCATCCATAGAAAATTATAAAAGGGAAAATATTATAAAAGAGGAGGAACCAAATAATGAATGGATCAATCCAACAAGTGATGATAATATAATCTTAGGAAACTATGTGAAGAAGTGCCTATCAGATGGCCCGATATGGTACAAGATGGGGTATCCTCTCCCTCATAAGCTCGATGAAAACGAGTATCCTCATACCGTTACTTGCCAATGTTGCAAGAAAGGAATTAAGGTCCAAAATGACCTTAAGGAGTTTCATGAGGAATTAAGGGAGATTCATTATTCCCTTAACAACAACTTCAAGTTGTTATGCTCAATGGTTGAGCTATTAGCAAAGGCCGCAGCCCAATGCCGCAAGAAATAATCGGGTTGGAAGGCACTTCTAAATAAGGGGATGATGAGTGTGGATACCCCCAACTATGATAGGCTAGTATGTTTCAAAATATTGTATCATATATAATGTGTATTGTATGTTTTATGTGAAATAATGTGCGTGAATGCCTCTTGTTTAATATTGCTTTGCTACATCATAATGGGATGAATTTGTGATATAATTTTTATTATGCATGCTCAACAAAAATAATTGGAGTCATGAATAACTATACATATAAATGTTAAAATATGTATATGAATATATGCAACAATGTACAAAGTCATAATAATCCATACTTGTACTCATCTATGTTTCCAAGTTTCCAAATGGTAAGCTAACCCATGTTGGACTTGCACATGTGTATATATTTGTTGCTTGTGTTGTTTTGTGTTTGCTTGTTTCTAGATGTAGCCAAGAACACCTCAAATGTGATGCTCTTGACCCATGGATCCTCGTCTTAGAACAAGGGGGAGCAACGATCTAAGGGAGCATGTATGATGGTATCTATTCTCTATTCTACAAAGATATCAACATTCCAACGAAAGACCAAGATCTTGCCTTTTTGATTTGACAAAAGGGGGAGAAGGAAGGCAAAGATAAGGAGCTTATGATCGGGAAAAGCATGCAACTACGGAAGTAAAGAGCAATAGCGTTCATGGGAGTATCAAAGCTATGTAAGGCTCATAAAGTGAAGACAATGTTCAAGCTTCACCAAATTGCAAGGCCAAGATCAAGACGCGAACTTCATCAACGAGCCATCTTCATCTTCGCTACGTTTGTAATTTTATTTGATTTTTGAAATTTTATTTGTCATCATCAAAATGTGGGAGATTGTTGGTGCAACATTAACTAGGATATCCTTAATGTTTTAACGATGACAGATAAACGTTCGCAAACGTAAAATAATAAACAATAGCCAAAATCCAGAAAAATGTTCAGCACGTGGCCAGCGCGCCACTCGCGAAGTCCGTTTTTATGGATTTCGCAATGTCGACTTTCCTCTTACTTGACACACGTGGAAACTTCAATAATGGTATGTACATGATATTTGAGCATTTGGGAACACTCCAATTGAGGTTTACACTTAGAGAGGAGCAAAAATGAATCCTCCTATTTTTCTATAAAACGCCAACTCAAATCTTTTATCAAACGCTTCTAGCCAAGGCTGAAACTTCTTTCTAAATCTAGTATGATCATGTTTTCAACATAAAACAAGCAAAAGTATTCATGTGACCTTAATATGGATTTACATTATTCCTAATCACGAAACGGGTTTTACTCACTTATTAGTCAAATAAGTCAAAGGTCACTTTGCGTAAATGCATCCTTTCCCGTTATGGGATATGATTTACTTAAGATGCAAAGCACTTAGCTTGTTTGCATCAAGATGATTAGTGATCAAATCCATTATTGATTATCATGGATTAAATTCTAAATGACTAATTAAGTTTGTGGTATTTGAAGATTTATCATACTTTGACTTTTTTCACTTCCTTACCCATAAATGTTTTTACAAACTCACATGTATTACTAACATGTAAAAGTCTACAGTTCTTCTACACAATCCTGTAACCCACTCTTCCTAATCACTTGTTTACCTCTCTTACCAAACAAGTGATTTCATCATCCACACACCTTAAACATCTTCTTCCTAAACAATCCCATAATCACATTTGCCCACTCTTTTCTTCCTTATTGACAATGTAATTATTAACCCAAATAAATCCTTTAACTTCATCCTTATCTTCATCTTCTTTATCTTCATAAGCCTTCACTAAATAATCCCAAATCCCTCACTTTATATGCCAACTATCTTTCCCTTATCAATGTACACTTTCTTGTACTTTTTATACACTTATGTTCCCTACTTCTCAACTAAGGTTACTTACACTTCTTTTCCATACATTCTACCACCACTATTTCTATTATTTTTCAGTAGGTTTCACATAAATTTTAATTTCACACACACACTCTATCATCCTCACCCTTGATCAAGTCACTTCATCAATCCAAGTTCCCACACTCTTTTCTCCACCCTGGATTGATTTCAAACAAACACAACAAACACACTTTCTCTTCTACCCTTGATCAAGCCACCTCATCAATCCAATATACCTCATTCTCTTCTCAACCATTGGATTGATCTCTCATCTTAAACAAATACACTTCCTCTCACAAACATACACTTCTCACTCACACAACAAATAAACCTCTCTTTCTACCATTAATCTTTCCACTTCACCAATCCATCATTCCTCTCTTCTTCACATCCTCACCATCCATTTCAAAGCAAGATGATTAGGCTCCCTTCTATCATATCATGCAAACTCATGGCAACTTATTCTCTCTTATCCAACACGTGGCTAATTAATTTTGAAATTCAAATTTCAAATTCTTCCCCCTTTCTCTCTAAGCAAAGAATATTATAAGAATATTCTCTTATACCCTAACTAGCTATTTCAAAACTTTAGTTGGATCCCAACTAAGCTAGTTAGACTTTGAGGAATACCTAAAATACCCCTTTTCAATAATCCTTTTCTCTCTTTACAATATCGGATAAGCAAAATGCTTTTAATACTTCATAAACGTTTTATCAAATGGCTATTTGAGTTGGTTGACCTTGAGTATAAGAATGATTAAAAGGTCATAGCATGAAGTAAAATTAGGGGTTTAACAAGTGCGGGTATTTAAAACCCAAAGATCCTGAAGGAAAACAAGTTCGGGAAACCGGCGCGCTGGTCACGCGCTGACGCGTGGGCAGCGCTAGACGCGAATTGTTTTCCTACAATTTGGGATTCTTGGCCTATAAATACCCACCCTTGGCCTTTGTATTCCTCACCTTTTGTAAAGATTGTTTCCTCTCTTTTCTCTCCTCTAATCCTCTAAGTCTAACATATTTTATGTTCTTAATCTTCTCTTCTATCATCTATTGAAGAACACACATCTCCGCAAGAGAGCCACACAAGTACCTAATTCATACTTGTGTGTTTTGTCGAGGGTCTTCTTTTTCATACCCTTTCTATTAGAATTGAGTCTTTAGGTTAGGTTAGGACTTGGTTCAACTATCTTATTTTAATCAATCGAGTTGTAAGGGAAGTCTTGTATCCGTTGGATCAAGCCTAGATCATTGGGGATCTAGTTAGGGTTTGATAAGCTTCCAAGGGGAAGGCTTTAGAGTTTATAGGCTAAGTCGAATCATGGGTTCTTTGGGGTAGATTCCGAGGGGGGAATACCATAGGTAGTAACTCTTCTTTGTGAGCGCCGATCTTTATTGAAATTCAGTGGAGTTAAATTGTAATAGGGTTTGTAGTCCACCATAAGGATTATACTAGTGTAGTATCGGACTCGTGGATTCACAACTCGAAGTACAGAAGGACTAAGCCCCCCTTCCTGAACTAGTATATATCATGGTGTCTCTTCTTCTCTCTATCTACTTATTGTTCTTACCACTAGGTAGATTAGCACACCACTCGGCTCTTTTAAGACTTGATGTTTTATAAACTTCAAAAAAGTCAAGAAAATTGTATTCACCCCCCTCTATGGTTCTATAGGTTATTTAGTTTTGTGTAGTCATATGGTTTTACTAAATCACCCAATTTGATCGACTCTCCTCTGCAAGACAAATTGTCTCTTCACTTTCAGGAGGAAACATATTTGCAAGATCATTCTTATCATATTGCACATTGTACAAACATAGTTTTTCCCATTAAGCTTTCTTGAGGTACTCAGGATTTGTAAAACTTATCGAGCATTTACCATTATGATACAAACTCGGTTTAGGAGTTAGCATATAAACTGTTGTGCGACTTGACTTTTTTTTTAAATAATGTCGCTCCTTAGAAACCTTTACGTTGATTTTCCAAGCATTTTTTTATCTATGTTTTATCTTTACGTACTTTGAAGTGATCTGTTTCAATTGCTAATTGTTTTCTTTTGTGAAATTTGGAGAAATCCTACTTTCAGGATGTTGGAGATCTAGTTTACAAGCTGCGGCATTTTGCTTCTTAACTCACGAAAAGTTTTCTATGAGTTGATGTTTTGAAGATTCATTGTGTATTCGTTTAGTTTTTGCCAGTAAACCAAGATCTTTTGCACATTCAAGTTCAGCTTTCTCTTTGTCTTTATGGTTTGCTTGAAAACTTTTGTATTACTCAAGCTCACTTCTGCAATAAAAAAGATCTTGTTTGATTTTCTCAAGCTCTTGAGATAGATACGTGTTTGCTTTCTTTAATTGCTTGTGTTTCATTTTGTTCTCATCAACATCAAGTTTTAAATTAGCAATCAAAGAAGCAAGCACAACACGCTCATTCTCAGGTTCATCAACATTTTGATTAGCCTTTCCTTTATTATCACACGTATTTGAAGAATTAGGAGTGACATTACTATCAGTCTTTTCCACCAAAGATGTATCATTAATGGATTTAAGTTGTTCAGAATGTTTTGTTACATTGGCAAACACATTATAGTCATCGTCTGTATATACCTTTTCCAATGGCTCAGCATCATAGGTAGGTCATGTATTGTCATCAGCAGCATGTAAGACCTCCTGAATCTTTGCCATGTACATGTAATGTGCTTCTAGTTCTTGTTCATCCGACTCTTCATCAGTATCTTGAAGCCATTCATCCTGATCTGAACTTAGAGGAATACCTTTTGATTCTTGCTTGCATAACATCATCTTCTCTTTGTGATACTCATAATCTTTGACCCTTTTTGGTCATCTGCACTCCTTAGAAAAATAACCAAACCCCTTGTAATTGAAACATTGTATCCCAGACTGCTGAACTACTTAATTGCCTACAGTTTCCCTACTCCCAGTAACTGTCATTGTCCTCTGATTCCCAAACTAACTAGTCTGTCTATCATTCCTAGTTCTTGGAGACGTATCCACATTATTGCTCTTGGTGTTTGATGAAGTTCTGAGTTTGTTATTGGTAGGTCTGTAGATGTTCTTGAAGTGTTTTGCGATGAATGCCAAATTATTCTGCATTTGCTTATCTCTTTGAGCTTGTTCTTCATCACTGTCTTCTTCAGATGCTGACTCGGATTGAGGAGAAGGTGGTTTGACAATCTCTTTGCCTTTGTTTCTTATAGTAGCATGAGTTCTAGTTGATGGTGTTTGTCTTGATGAATGTGCATGGGTTTTGTAAGGTTTTGGTGATTGAGTATAGTCATCTGGATAATGTTGAGTAGCAGCAAAAAGTGCAAGAGGATTAGCATTCTTAGCTATTCTTTCAGCTCATGTTTCATTAACTTCATTCTGATACTACTGCTTCAGAATGTCAAAGAGTTTGTTATATGATTCGGTGTCCAAATTATTAGCTTGTTTGACAATTGTTACAAATCTTGACCATTCTGGCTGAAGTTGTTGTAGAAAATGAACATTCACCTGCATGGTGTCAACTATTAATTTGTTTCAAACCATTTCATTCATCATTTTATAGAACCTTGAGTAGTACGACTCAATTGATTTGTTAATACAAATAATGTTTAAAAATGTTATTTATATTTTTCGACCTCTAAATGTTTTGATAATAACAAAATGTAAAAACGTTTACGATAAAATTAAACGTTTATAAATTATTAATCGTAAAACTCCATTTCTAAGATTAGTAATCACTTAAGGTATGAACGATAAAATCCATTAATGCATGATTACTGATCCAAGAAATATTTTTCTCGTTATCCATTTATATGTTTACAAAGATGTGCACAAAATTAATATTAGATACATTTCAGAATGGTCTAATTGATAAAGATATACGTTTGTGGTAAAGAACTTAATTAGTTGGAATTGATAATGTGCCTCCCTATTGAGGGAAGGGGCGGTGCCTGGCACTCTTTTGAAAAGTGTAGGGCGAGCTCTTAGTAGTTGGCTATGATGGTGTTCCCAGGGTCGTTATTTTTCCCTGTCTTTCTTTTATTCCTTTATTCATTCAGTTTCTGTGCCCACTTTCTAATCCGTCTCCTTCCTCTTATATGTATTTTCCCTCTCGATAAACATCTTTCGTCTATTTTTTTTCACTGAGCTTTTCTCACTATTTTTCTCCCTTGCACTGTCTATTATTCCTACTGCATTTTCTCATTTTTTTTTCTTTTTTCCTTTTATACCAGATACAACCTTCCCCACAAAAAGACAAAAAATGAGCGTAGTCTACTGGCGGCCCCCTTATATATTGGCGACGTTGGGTTCCTAGCCTATAAATAGCTCTCAATTCTTGCAAAAATTTCACACACACACCCCACCTAAACCTGTCTTTTCATGATTTTTCTCACATTCTTATCTCTCATATAAACCTTTGTTTCTCACTAAATAGCTTGATCACTCTAACATTCTTGATCTTGTTTCAAGTGATATAATCTCTTCTTTCGATCTCTTCCCTCTCATTCAAGTGCAGAGAATCGATGCTCGTATTCCGCAAGAAACAAGAAGTGATGATTAGTGATCTCTCCTCTTTTCTTCTAATGTATCAAATCTCTTTTGTTAATTTTCTTGTGTAGTTGTGTGTTTGGATTTTGTGTAATTCGATAGTGGTTGATTTAGTGATCGGGTTTTTGATTGTTGAAGTGGTAGATTGGTTTAGCTATAAGAGTAGGCCTTCGAAATTTAGCTTAGTGTCGAAAATAAAGTAAGACGAGTGTAATTCGGTTTTTCTGCTCTGAAGGGAGCTTGTTGACATAGGTGAAATCTCGAGTTGGAACGTCTGGGAGTGGTGGAGGCGGTGAAGTGCTTCTAGTCGAACCACGAGTATATAGATAGTAGTGAGTAGAGTAATTCCCCTAGTGGGGATATTAGGAGTTTTATAGTAAATTTTATATATTATATAAATACCATCACTCCCCCCCCCCCCCTCGTGGCCCCGCTTTACTTTTTTCAACCCCCACCTCGCCCCGGCCTACCCTAACCCCAGGGTTGGTTGTTTGTGTTGTATGTGTGTGTTGTAGGGTTGTGGTGTGTGTGTTTTGTTTTGTGTGTTGGTGTGTTGTGTGTGGTGGATGATGTTTGTGTTTGTTTGTTCGTGTGATTGTTTGGTGGTTTGGTGATTGTTGATGTCTGGTGGTTGTGTTGGTGTGTCTGTGTGTGTGTGTGGGATTAACAGTGTGAGGTTGATGTTGAAATGAGTGGTTGTGTGTGGTTTGTGTGTATGTTATTGTGGTGGGAGGGGGGCGGTTGTGTTTGAAGGGAGTGTGTGTTGAGAGGCCCCCGATCACATTTGAAAATTATATAAGTAATATCAACCTCACCAACACACCTTACTCCCTTATTAGCTTGTTTGACAATTGTTACAAATCTTGACCATTCTGGCTGAAGTTGTTGTAGAAAATGAACATTCACCTGCATGGTGTCAATTATTAATTTGTTTCAAACCATTTCATTCATCATTTTATAGAACCTTGAGTAGTACGACTCAATTGATTTGTTAATACAAATAATGTTTAAAAATGTTATTTATATTTTTCGACCTCTAAATGTTTTGATAATAACAAAATGTAAAAACGTTTACGATAAAATTAAACGTTTATAAATTATTAATCGTAAAACTCCATTTCTAAGATTAGTAACCACTTAAGGTGTGAACAAACAAATCATTAAGCATGATTACTGATCAAGAAAATATTTTTCTCTTATCCATTATATTTTTACAAAAGAATTTCACAAAATTAATTATACAAAATATTTTCTAATTAAAAGAAAAGTTTTATTAAAAACTTAAAATTTGAAATTTAAATTTTTCCCCCCAAAATGGAAGGTTCCATACGATTTGTTGATACAAATAATGTTTAAAACGTTATTTATATTTTTCGACCTCTAAACGTTTTGATAATAACAAAATGTAAAAGCGTTTACGATAAAATTAAACGTTTATAAATTATTAATCGTAAAACTCCATTTCTAAGATTAGTAATCACTTAAGGTATGAACAAACAAATCATTAAGCATGATTACTGATCAAGAAAATATTTTTCTCTTATCCATTATATTTTTACAAAAGAATTTCACAAAATTAATTATACAAAATATTTTCTAATTAAAAGAAAAGTTTTATTAAAAACTTAAAATTTGAAATTCAAATTTTCCCCCCAAAATGGAAGGTTTCATACCAGATACAACATTCCCCACAAAAAAGACAAAAAGGGAGCGTAGTCTACTGGGCGGCCCCCTTATATATCTGGGACCGCCGAAATTGCCGTCAGTGACTGTTGTATTTCCCTGCCTATAAATACTGCTCCATTCCCTGCAAAAAATCAGACCTCTTTGCATGAATTTTCTCACACTTCATCTCTTGAAAACTTTTTTCTCTCACTAAATATCTTGATCACTAACATCTCTTGATCTTGTTTCAAGTGATATAATCTCTTCTTCTCATCTCTTCCCTCCCATTCAAGTGCAAGAGAAGAACACTCGTATTCGCCAAGAAACAAAGTGTTGATTAGTGATCTCTCCTCTTTTCTTCTAAGTATCAAATCTCTATTGTAATTATCTTGTGTATTTGTGTGATTCAGATATTGTGTAAATCTAATAGTGTAGATCTAGTGATCTTGTATTGATTGTGAAGTGGTAGATTGGTTCTAGCTAATATTAGGACTCGACATTTAGCTTAGTGTCGGAAAATAACGTAAGCGACGTGTAAACGGTTTTCTATGCCTGAAGGGAGCTTGTTGACATAGTGAAATATCAGGTAGGATATTCGGGGAGTGGAGTAGGGCGAAGAAGAGCTTCGTAGCCGAACCACTATAAATCTTGTTGTCTTAGTTTGATTGTTCCTTCTCTCATCTCTTTATATTGTTGTGATTGTTATTTAATATTATTTTAGATAGTTACTTGGTTGATTAATATTGTTGGTTGGTTAAACATACTACTCGAATCTAAGTATTTTGAAATCAAAGTTTTAAAACGAAAACGAACCTGTAAAATATTCAACCCCCCTTCTAGTTTCCATAATTGGTATCAGGAGCCAAGGTCACTCAAGATTTTTACAATATACTGTATTTTAAAGCTTGGATCGATCTATGGATTCTGACAAATATCTAGAAGGGCAATCTATGCAAAGACCACCACTCTTTGAAAGTGATAGTTTTATTTATTAGAAAATTAGATTCGATACATGTGTTAAATCAAAAGATCTAGATCTTTGGCATGTTATTACCAATGGTGATTGTCAACCTGTTTAACAAAATCCAAAAACCAAATTAGATGAGGTTGTCCCTTTTGAAAAATAAAGCGATGATCTTAAAAAGAGACTCACAAAAAAAATGAAGCGAAAATGGTTATTTATAATGTTTTGCCTAGAAAAGAATACGAAAGAATTTTCATGTGTAATATGGCAAAAGAAATTTGGAAAACATTATTAATCACCTACCAATGTAATAGTCAAGTCAAAGATAATAAGATCGACCTTTTGGTTCAACAATATGAACAATTCGTTATTTCCGAAGACGAATCTATAGATAGTGCTTTTGCTAGATTTAATACTATTATTACTAGTCTAAAAGCTCTTGATGAAGGTTATTCTAGCAAGAACTATGTTAGAAAATTTCTTAAGGCTCTACATCCTAAATGGAAAGCAAAGGTCACGGCAATTGAAGAGTCAAAAGACTTAACATCACTATCTCTTGATGAACTTATCGGGAACCTCAAAGTTCATGAAATGATCATCAAGAAAGATTCCAAAATAGTCAAAGCAAAAGTTGAAAGGAAATCTCTTGCTTTAAAGGCTAAGAAAGAATCTAGTGATGAAGAGTGTTTGACTTCCGAAAGTGAAGACGAAGAATACGTCATGGCGGTAAGAGACTTCAAGAAGTTCTTTAAGAGAAAAGGTAGATTTGTGAGACAACCTCGGAACGACAAAAAGACATTCCAAAGAAGCCGTGATGACAAGAATGGTAAAAGTGATAGAAAATGCTTTAGATACGGCAACCCGAATCATCTTATTGGATAATGTCCAAAACCACCGAAAGACAAGAACCGAAGAGCATTTGTCGGAGGTTCTTGGAGTGATATCGGTGAAGAAGATGATGAGAAAGTCAATAATGAAACGTGTCTAGTAGCTCAAGCATCAAGTGAGGTATGTTCCGAATCCTCTTACTTTAGTGGTGAAAACTCATCAATAGATGATTTAATATTAGAAAATGAATATGATAAACTGTGCAAAATGAGTTTAAAGATAATCACTAAAAATAAAAGACTAAAAGCCACTAGAGATAGCTTAGAAAAGGAAATTAGTGTTCTAAAAGAAAAAGTGTCTACACTCAAGAAAAACAAGGAAGTTGATCTCGAATGTGTAAAATGTCATATGCTTAAAATTGAAAATTAAAAGCTTAAAGAGGAAGCTCTTAAACTAACCAAGTTTGAAAAGAGCACACATTGCTTAAATGAAATGTTAAATAATCAAAAACCCTCTGGTGAAAAGTTAGGTTTAGGGTTTAATTCATTTGAAGCATCATCTAGTGGAACTAAGGAAATAAAATTTGTAAAAGCTCAGAAAAATACGTCCTCTGATGGAGGTCCCATAAATATGGGTGGCCCCCTTAATGTGCAGGCGGCCCCCAAAGCAAATATGGGACCGCCATCAGGAACCACACCTGGATCTGAGAAAAGTGTGTCTTTTCAAAAATCTATTTTGGGTCCTAGACCAAAACACATAATAGTAAACAATGTAAGAGTTCCCGTTGCTAGTGATAATGAAGTTAAGCAATTCTATAAGCCATTGTCAAAACCTGGAGTTGGATTTTCAAAACCAAATTTTAGATCAAAAACTTCATCACCTAGAAGAGTCATAAATAATTATCATCGTCTTAAAACACCGCAACCAAAAAGAAACATTGGTCTACAAAATCAACCTCGTAGTTTTCCTATAACTTGGAACAACTTCCCACGATAAAGTTACATGCCATGGGAAATGTGTCTTCCATTTTCACATGATAACTTAGGATTTAACTTGCTAAGTATAGGACAAATATGTGACAATAAGTGTAGAGTTACTTTCTCTGAACACGATAGTGAAATCACTAAGGACGGTAAAGTTATAGGTAGAGGAATTAGGAAGAAAGGCTTATATGTGATGAAAATTGGAAATAAGCCAAAGGATCAAATTTGTCTAGCAACGATTGATGAAAATTTAACATTGTGGCATAGGAGGTTAGGTCACGCAAACATGCGTCTCATTCAATCGTTGGCTTCTAAGGAATATGTTAGAAACCTACCTAAGCTTAAGTTTGATCAACATTTTTGTGATGCTTGCAAAATGGGAAAACAAGCTCACGCTAGTCACAAAGCTAAGAATATAGTCTCAACGACTAGATGCTTAGAACTTTTCCATATGGATCTCTTTGGTCCATCCGCCGTACGGAGTTACGGAGGAAACCGTTACACCTTAGTCATAGTAGATGACTACTCTAGGTACACTTGGACTAGATTCCTTAAGGATAAAATCGAAGCCTTCGATCAATTTGAAATATTTAATAGAAAAATCCAAAACCAATTAGGTTGTTTAATAGTGTCAATAAGAACCGACCACGGTAGAGAATTTGATAATGAAGTGCAATTTGGAGAGTTTTGTAATGCCAACGGTATTACACATAACTTCTCGGCTCCACGCACTACTCAATCAAATGGTGTGGTCAAAAGAAAAAATAAGACACTTCAAGAAATGAGTAGGACTATGTTGAATGAGCAATCGTTACCACAAAAGTTTTGATGTAACGCCGTAGACACTTCAACATACATTCTCAACCGAATTTTCATTAGAGTCATTCTAGGAAAAACACCTTACGAACTCTTAAGAGGTAGGAAACCTACGTTAGATTATTTTAGAGTGTTTGGAAGCAAGTGCTTCATTTTGAACACCAAAGACTACCTTACCAAGTTTGACCCAAAGTCATACGAAGGTGTCTTTTTAGGTTACTCCCAAAATAGTAAAGCCTACATCATCCTTAATAAACACACTAAGAAAATCGAAGAATCACTCAACGTGACATTCGATGAAACTCCTCCACCTTCTAAGACATCACCCTTGGTGGATGATGACTTAGATGAAGAAGCCATTAGGGAAACCGAAAAGAAAAACCTAGAAAATGTTGTTGAGGATGAAACTTTAGAAATTGACGAAATAGTCAATATTAAGGAATCTAGGAACCATCCTTTAGAAAATGTTATAGGAAACCTTAACCAAAGAACCCTTAGGTCACAAGCCCAAAACCAAAGTAACTTCTTTTGTTTTATATCAACTATAGAACCTAAGAATGTAAATGAAGCGTTAGGAGATGAAAGTTGGATAGTCGCCATGCAAGAAGAATTAAATCAATTCGTTGCTAACGACGTTTGGGAGTTAGTTCCACAACCTAGGAATATGACAATCATAGGAACTAAGTGGGTATTTAGAAATAAGTTAGACGAGAACGGTGTTGTTTCTCGAAATAAGGCTAGGTTAGTTGCTCAAGGCTATAATCAACAAGAGGGCATCGATTATGATGAAACTTATGCTCCAGTTGCTAGACTTGAGTCTATTAGGATATTATTAGCTTATGCTTGTGCCTTAGATTTTAAACTATTCCAAATGGATGTAAAAAGTGCATTCCTGAACGGTTTTATCAATGAGGAGGTATACGTGGCACAACCTCCGGGATTCATTGATTTCGAAAAACCGGATCATGTTTATAAACTAAAGAAAGCTTTATATGGTCTTAAACAAGCACCCAAAGCTTGGTATGATAGATTAAAAGCTTTCCTTATTAAACATGAATATAAAATGGGAATGGTAGATAACACTCTTTTTACTAAGAAGAAAAGTTCAAACCTCATCATCGTTCAAATATATGTCGATGACATCATATTCGGTTTGACTTGTCAAGACATGTGTGATGAATTTGCCAAAATCATGCATGACGAGTTCGAGATGAGCATGATGGGCGAACTTAACTTCTTCCTTGGACTACAAATAAAACAAATGGAAGATGGAATTTTCTTTAATCAATCTAAATATATTAAAGAAATGCTTAAGAAATTTGGGTTAGAAGAATCTAAACCAATGAAAACCCCCATGTCCTCTGATACTAAACTCATGAAAGACGAAGAGTGTGAGTCGGTAGATAGTACCAAGTATCGAGGCATGATAGGTAGTTTATTATACCTAACAGCAAGTAGGCCCGATATCATGTTTAGTGTCACCCTTTGTGCCCGCTTCCAAGAGACTCCCAAAACCTCTCACCTTGAAGTGGTTAAACGTATCTTCCGATACATTAAAGGCACTACGCACTTAGGATTATGGTATCCTAAGGGGACCGGCATAGAAACAGTAGTATATGCCGACTCTGATCATGCGGGAGATTATGTGGACCGAAAGAGCACTAGCGGTATTTGTACGTTCGTAGGATGTTGTTTAACATCTTGGTTCTCGAAGAAACAAACTGCTTTTGCTATATCCGTTATCGAAGCCAAATACGTAAGCGCCAGAAAGGCATGTCAACAAGCAATATGGATGAAACAAGCTCTTATCGACTACGATGTTTGACTCGACGATGTCCCGATCATGTGCGACAATAAAGGCACGATTGACATTAGCAAAATCCTGGTGCAACATTCTTGAACCAAACACATAGAAATTCGTCACCACTTTCTTCGTGATAATGTCCAGAAAGGACATATCTCAATCGAAAAAGTGTCGTCCGTCGACAACAACGCCGACATTCTTACGAAACCCCTTAAACGTGAATCATTTAATCATCTTCGTCTTGGTTTTGGAATGATGGAACACATTCCATAAATCGTGTTAGTCTGCTTCTCTTTATTCTAGTCCCGATTCTAGTTCGCGTTCCATTTCGTGTCGTGACAATTTAACAACTTCATCCAAAGCTTGTTAATATTTTTAATTCGCGAAATGCGAATTAATTAGTCACTCTTCCTAGTAAATTCGTGTCAAAATTTAAAAGTCCAAAAAAATCTATAATACGGGCGGCACCCATATCTCAGGTGGCCCCAAACCATTTTCAGGCGGCCCCTGATCGATATGAGACTGCCACCAGCAGACATCAAAATTTTACACTTAGTAAAAAAATTTCAAAACTCAAAACCAAACATACCCCTTCTTCCTGCTGGTGCGACAAATACAAAACCAAAACCACCATGACTCAAAATCAATCACCAAAACACTAATTGAAGATCAAATCAACACTAATAATCATTCCTAACATCACAAAAATCATCAATTGTAAGTCATTTCATCTATTTCTTTTAATTTGAGTCTAGAATTCATGATTAACACAAACTGAAATTAGGGATTTTCCATTTTTCTTTCAATTTTGTACAATTAGGACTACTAGGATATAATGTATAACTAATATACTTCCCTTAGACATAGGATTTACATACACTAGTGAGTTTGTCGAAAAATTGATTTCGAACCAAACCTCAATTTTATTTTCAAATCACTTACGTTAGGAACCTAATAAAATTGTTGTTATGCATTGTTAATACCACTAAAAACGTTTTAAATACAATGCAAATGATCCTCATGAACAAGGTTAGATAAACATAAGTTCCTAGGTATTTTTTGACATGTTTGATGAGCAAAATCAAATTAAGGATGCGTTTGGTTTTAACTCTTAAGATTTATTTTTAGGTTCGAGTTAATCGTTACTCCACATTTGTCACATTTAGACACACACTAGAAACATTGTGAATAAAATGTTACAAGTAAAAGACTATAAAACATGACCCATTTTTTTCATTTTAGTGACAATGCCTCAAATCACCGGATTAGATCACCAAAATACCCGTAACTACATTCCATTCATATCAAATGAATTCAATCAACCATTAAGAAACACCATTGCAACCTAAAAATGGTACTTCCATGAGGGTAGGGTTGTGAGTCAAAATTTTGAAAACACGAGACATATCCGTGCTAAGTTTGTGTTGATAGAAATAATGCCTAAAAACGTTATTAATATTTTTTTCAATCTCTCTACGTTTTGATATTCACAAAATGTAAGAACAATTAATTTAAAACTTATTTGTTAAACAAGTAATTAGTAGTAAATTTCATGAAAAATTTAAACACTTAAGAGTTATGAATAAACCATATGCTTTATGGCATTTTATGATCAAAGGAACTTTTATTCAAACCTCACAGTTTTATAAAAATGTCACAAACTATTGTATAACTTTACAAATCTTTTTTGTGCTTTAAAAGAAATGTTTTTATTCAAAATAAAATTTTTGGAATTCAAATTTAATACCAAAAAACGCTAGAAATAATCATAAACACCTCCCATAGAAAAGACAAAAGGGAGCGTCTGGCCTGGCCCCCCCTTAATTATAAAGGCGTCCCCATGTAATAATTAAGGGACCGACACCTATTTTAGGGAGCGCCAGACAAAAAACCAACTCTTCTGGCCTATAAATACTGGACTATTCATACTGTTTTTCTCACCTTCGCACACACTTTCCTTTTTTTTCTAATCAGTTATATACACTCCTATCTTTCCAATTGAATCATTAATCATAAAGCTTTGTTTTCAAGTGTCCAAGCATAATTCCTCAAGTGCAAGAGAAAGAATACTTCTTTTTCCAAGTCAAGAAGTGTTATAGTATAGTTTATAGGTTTGTGTAGTTGTGTTATATCTTTTAAATTCATTTTTGTATATATTGTAAAGTGTGTATCGCAGTTGTGTACAATATTTAAGATTGTGTGATCATTGTAAGTATAGTTGTAGATTCGGGGTGATCTTAGTAAGTAATGCTATATGTGTTATCGTATTAGAAGTCTTGGTGAAGTGAATTTGTAAAGCAAAGTGAAGTTGTAAGTAGAGAGAAGTTGTTGAAGTGAATCCAAGTTGTGAATGTCCCGTGAAGTGGTGTGTTTATTTTGTGATATGAATTGGTTACTACTAGGATAAGAACTCGAACATTTGCTTAGTGTCAGAAATTGGTGCAAGCTAAGTTGTGTACGATTTTCTCCGCCTAAAGGGAGTTTGTTGACATAGTAAAGATAACTCTCGAGTTTGGTGCTCGGGGAGTGGAGTAGGGCGAAGAGGTGCTTCGTTACCGAACCACTATAAATCCTTGTGTTGTGGTTTGATCTTTCTAACTCTTATCTCTTGTCTTTCATATTTACTTGTCATTTACTTACATATTTGTATTGTTCATATTGTGCACATATTGAGATCACACAAAGTCGAATCTAAATTTTTATAAACAAACATAACATTAATTTAAAAAGCGGTAAACTATTCAACCCCCCTTCTAGTTTTCCACAATTGGTATCAGAGCCACGTCAAACAAGATTTTTAAAATAAACTATATTTTAAAACTTGAATCGATCTATGGAATCGGAAAAATATTTAGAAGGGCAATCTATGCAAAGACCACCACTATTTGAAAGTGATGAATTTATTTATTGGAAAAATAGATTCGAAACTTATGTGAAATCAAAAGATCTAGATCTTTGGCATGTTATTACCTATGGTGATTTTCCTCCTATTCAATATAATCCCAAAACTAAAAAGGATGAAACTGTATCTTTTGATAAACAAAACGATGATCTTAAAAAGAAACTTGCTAAAATAATGATCAAAAATGGTGATTTAAATGCGTTACCACCGTAAAGATTACGAAAGATTTTTCATGGTGAAAAACCGCAAAGAAAATTTGAGAATACTTATATTAATCACTCCACTAAGGTAAAAGTCAAGTCAAGATAATAAATATAGATCTTCTGTTCAACAATATAAACAATTTATATTCCGGAAGATGAATCGATAGATAAAGCTTATTTGCTAGATTTAACAACTATTTTATTACGAATTCAGAAAAACATCTTGATAAGATTTTTCTAGTCAAGAATTATGTTAGAGATTTCTTAGGACACTAACATCCTAATGCGTCACAAAGATACGGCTATTGAAAAATCAAAGGATTTAACATCTCTATAGCTTGATGAACTTATTGGAAACTTGAAAGTTTATGAAGTAATAATTAAGAATGATTCCGAAATGGTCAAAGGAAAAAGAGAACAAAATAGATCTCTTGCCTTAAAAGCCAAAAAGGAATCAAGTGATAAAGATAGTTTGACTTCCGATAGTGAAGACGAAGAATACGCCATGGCCATGAGAGACTTCAAGAAATTTTTTAAAAGACGAGAAAGATTCGTAAGACAACCACATGATGAAAGAAAGGTATCTCAAAGAAATAAAGACGACAAAAATGGAAAAGGCAAAATAAAATGTTTTAAATGTGGGGATTCAAATCACCTAATCGAAGAGTGTCTAAAACTATCAAGAAGCTACAATCAAAAAGCCTTTGTTGGAGGATTATGGAGTGATCGCGACGAAGATAAAGAAGAAAATACTAAAGACGAAAAATGTCTTATGGCTAAATCTTCTAATGAGGTACTTTCCAAAACTGAATTCTTTAGTGATGACCAATCATCGTTAGATGAAAAAGACTTAGATAATAAATATAATCGACTATGCACATATGTCCAAAAAGTCATGGCTAAAAATAAATCACTAAAACAAATTAAAAATAAATAGAAATGAATAAAGTACTAGAACTAAAAAATAAACTATCTAAAATAGAAAAAGGTAAAGAGGTCAATGAAGAATGTAAAACATGTCAAGACCTTAGATTTGAAAATGAAAAACTTAAGGAAGAAATTTCTAAGCTTAATCAATTTAATAATAGTAGTAAATCACTTAAGAAAATGTTAAATCTTCAAAAACCTTCCGGTGATAAATCCGGCCTAGGATTTAATTTTACCAAAGGATCAACTAGTGAGTCTAAACAAGTGAATTTTGTTAAATCACAAGAGGTTGAGTCTAAAGAAAAAGTAGTAGAATTAAACTCAAGCCCAAGACCAAAATTTATGCTTATAAACAATACTAAAATACCCATTGCAAGCGAAGACGAAGTAAAACGTTTTTATAAACCTTCTTTAAAACCCGGAGTTGGCTTTACTAAGCCTAAAACGAGATCTAAGACTCCTCCTCCAAAAAGAACTAATAACTCTCACCCTCGGTCTAAAACACCACAACCTAGGAGAGATCAAGTTAGACAAAATTACCCCAATAATAATCATTCAATGTGGAATTATTCACAACAACCAAACTTCTCTCCGTGGGGAATATGTCCACCTTATATGTATCCGAATCAAATGCAACATATGCAAAATATGTTCGGGACTAACAATTTTGGACCCATGAGACATTGGGGACCAAGTGGTTGAGTCGTTACAACATTCAAGTGGAGTTGTTCATTAACATTTCTTGGAATCCGACGAGCAAATACATTCTTAAAATCTTATGACGGGTTTTCCAAAAGATTTCTCCTTCAAAGCTTACTTACTTGAAGATGTTGAAGAAAACACATTGTAGGCAAAGGTATGTCTTCTTTCCAAACCTCTTAGAATTTAGATTATGTGTTAAATGTTAAATGACTATATATTATTATGCTACATGTGGTATATGCTAAACAAATAAGTTATAGTTAGTAGAACATAATTTAAGCTTATGGAAATAGTGTAGTCACTAGAAATGCCATTTGTTGGCTTTCTAGAATTAAGAGATTTTGTTCATTATGAACTCGTCTCTCACGTAGTTGAATTAGAATTCTCTACGTACCTCTATAAAATGGAAATCTTCTATGTCCACTAGTAGCGAACTCACGTAGATAAAGAAAAGTGAGTTAGTGGGTAATTATTAACATAGAAGTAGGATTAGTTTTTCATCTTACGCCGGAAAGGCATGACATCAAAATCACTATGGATGAAACAAACTCCTTTCGACTACGACGTCCGCATCGTCTACACGTCTACAATAAACTACGTCTATCAAAATCTTCTCATCAAACTTTAAGTCCATTCTATTATTCTATCATTTTTCAAATATTACAAAACGTGACAATTAATTATTTCATCCGAAGTAATTAATTTATTTAATTGATAAGAAGTTGATTGAAAACGTAACTAAATCCTTTCTCAGCTTGACAACTTGATTATTTCGTCTGAAGTAATCAAAGTATTTTTAATTAACGAAAGGTTAATTAAAATGTCAATTAAATTTCGTCAATCATCTCTAAACCATCTCTCGATCCAAAAATCTTGACAACTTAATTATTTCTTTGGAAATTATATTATTTAAGTTTACTTAACCTAACGAAAAGTTAAATAAAAATGTCTAGTATTTGTTAGGAATAATGTTCTCTTAACTTAGTACCGACAGTACAATAGTTAGTACCGACAGTTATACTTAGTACCGACAGTACAAAGTGTTAGTACTGCTGGTTAGTTAGTACCGTTAGTAGTAAAATAGTTAGTACCGATGAGAAGATATTTAAAAGATATTTGTGAGATATTTGTCAGAAAGTCATGTAAGACTTTTAGGGTTATCCTTGGTCTATAAAAGGATAACTATTGACATAGTTAGAACATACATGAAATATATGAAATAGACGATTACAAATCACATATCATATCATAGTTAGCAATCTGTAACTCTCAAGAACATTTTAACAAAGTTGTTATTCAGTTAATCATTATTCTTCTTAGTACTTGTGTTAAGATTCCGCATTAACATATTGTATTCAAGTCATTGTTTCTACATAGTCAGTTGTATTTATACATCTAGGCTATCATCCTTTATAGGCTGCAAAGATCCATTCAGTTTAAGGAACCACAATTGGTATCAGAGCTTTGTGAGAAACTTTGAATAAGAAGAACAATCAAATCCAGTTATACATCTCAAACCAACAAATTTAAACATGTCAGGACCACAAGATGAAAATCCACCACCACCACCTCCACAACAAACTCAACAGGCCCCAACACAACAACAATCTCCTCATACAGTCTCAACCATCAAACTGCCTACTCTCAAGAAGGGAGATTATGACATATGGGCCATGAAAATTGAACACTATCTGGCTCATACAGATTATCCAATCTGGGAGGTTATGATATAAAATGGAAATGGTCCTGTGTCAGTCACAACTGATACTGCAGGACAAATCAAGATTTTGCCTCCTAAAACAGCAGAAGAGATAGTGGCTAGAGAAAGAGAAAGAAAAGCAAGGACCACCTTGCTAATGGCAATACCAGAAGATCATCTAGCCAAATTTCATAAGATGACTGATGCAAAAGAAATATGGAATGCCATCAAATCAAGATTCGGTGGAAATGATGAATCCAAAAAGATGCAGAAGTACATCTTAAAGCAACAGTTTGTGAAAGGATTCATTGTGTCCAACTCAATGGGAAATCACAAAGGCATGAGAGATATCAAGTCTTCTCATCAACTAGAGATTTCATGGAGCAGGTGTATCATAACTGAGATGCAAATCAAAAATTGCTAAGATCACTACCTTCTGCTGTTACAAGTCTCCTTAATCATGAGGAATAAACCAGGAATTGACAGTCTTAGTTTTGATGACTTGTACAACAATTTAAGAGTCTTTGAAAATGATGTAAAGAGCTCTACTGCATCATCTTCCAACTTGCCAAATGTAGCATTTGTTTCTGAAAACACCAGCATGTAACTAATATTTAGTACCGCTATGGTGTTCCCATTTACTTCTGGGTCATAACACAAAGCATAACAAACATCAACATCAACATCATCATATTCCTCTTGCAAGTCATTCAAGCTTTCCTCAATTGGATCTGAGGATTTAGATCAGTTGAAGAATATACCTTGAAGATATGGACTTGAGAATGGCAAGTATCAATAATCCAATGAGAATCAAAAATTTCTACAACAAGACTGGAAGAAAGCTACAATTTGATGCCAAAAGAGACCTGTAGGTATTGCTAAAACCAAAGTGGAATGCTACAACTGCCACAAAACAGGGCATTTTGCAAGAAAGTGTAGATCAAAGGAAAAAACAGAGGATGGATGGATGGAATACTGGAAATAGAGATGGGAATAGAACTGGAAAGAAAGAAGATTAAAGCATTAGTGACATTGATGGTAGAAAGGAAATTGACTGGGATAACTCATTCAAAAGATGATTATGATTATGCTTAATGGCTAACAACCACTCAGTATCTGAGATTCAAATAATCCACACAGAACTTTAAAGAATAAAGGAATAATTGATAGTGGATGTTCCAGGCACATGACAGGAAACAAGGCCTACCTTGCTGACTATCAAGACATTAATGGTGGCCCTGTTGCCTTTGGAGGTAGTAGAGGATATATTACTGGGAAAGGTAAAATACAAACTGGTAAGTTAGATTTTGAGGATGTAAGCTTTGTAAAAGAACTTCAGCATTTCAATCTCTTTTTACTTAGTCACAAAAGTGTTGACAAAAAGAACAAGGTTCTGTTTACTGACACTGAATGTCTTATTTTGTCTCCTGACTTTAAGTTACCTGATGAAAATCAAATATTACTTAAAGTTCCCAGACAAAACAATATGTACAGTTTCAATTTAGAGAACATTGTTCCTTTAGGAGGATTGGCTTGTTTGATTGCAAAGGCTACAACTGATGAATCTAACTTATGGCATAGGAGGTTGGGTCATGTAAATTTCAAAAACCTAAATAGACTTGTGAAGGGAAACCTTGTAAGAGGTTTACCTACAAAGCTTTTTTTCAAAATGACCCACACTTGTGTTGCCTTTGTCAAACGGAAAGCAACACAATGCTTCTTGTAAGGCCAAGTAGTAGCTCTATAGCCACACCCTACAACTTCAATCATTGGACTTGTTTGGGGACCTACATCTGTAAGGAGCATAAACCATTAAGACCTATTTGTTGGTTATCACTGATGATTTTAGCAGATTTAGTTGGACATTTTTCTTAAGAACTAAGGATGAAACTAGTGCAATCCTTAAGGACTTTATAAGACAAATAGAGAACCAATTGAATCAAAAGGTTAAAACCATTAGATGTGATAATGGAACAGAATTCAAAAACAGGGATATTATTGAATTCTGTGGTTTAAAAGGGATCAAGAGGGAATATAGCAATGCCAGAACTCCACAACAAAATGGAGTTGCTGAGAGAAAAGAACAGGACCTTATTGAGGCAGCAAGGAACCATGCTTGCAGATTCATTTACCTAACACTTTTTGGCTGAAGCAGTAGTACTTGCTTGCTATGTTCCTTAACCAGGTATTAGTGACCAAGCACAAAGTAAGACACCCTTATGAACTTTAACTTGTAAGACACCAATTATAAGTTATATAAGACCCTTTGGTGCGCATGTAACCATATTGAATACCAAAGACCACTGGGCAAATGCTGGAAAATCTGATGAGGGATTTTTGGTTGGGTATTCTCTACAAAGCAAGGCTTTTAGAGTATACAATTTAGAAACCAAAAGAGTTGAAGAAAACCTGCACATAAACTTCTTAGAGAACAAACCCAATGTTGCAGGGAAAGGACCATCTTGGCTTTTTGACCTTGATTATTTGACTGATTCTATGAACTATGATTCTGTTAGATCAGAGAATCAAGCTAACATTCATGCAGGTCAACAAGAATCTAACCAAAATACAGGCACAAAAGACAAGATTGATGCAGGGGATTCTGAAAAAGAAGATGAATCTGCTCAAGACTGCTTTGAACTCCCAATATGGCATTCCTATTCTTCAACAAACCCATTTGCTTCAAAATCAGATAATAAGATAGGAGGTCCAAGAGAGGAAGAACAAGTCTTTCTGGATGATCTTGCAAGACTTCAAAGGCAAGAAAAGGAAGCTAATGAGGAAGCTGAAGCTCTCAGGAAGAATCTTGAACAAGAAACTGAGAACTTGGTTACTCAGGCAGGAGCTGCTAAGTCTAGCAGTACTAACATTTTTAGTACTGTTAGCACAACAGCTAAAGCTAGCGGTACTAACTTTGTTAATACCGTTAGCATACCAGTTAGTACAAGAAGATGACTATGAAATACCTCCACTGGAGGATATTCATCAAGATACTACTGATGGTATCTTTACACATTCATCTTATGATGATGATGGTACAGAGGCTGACTTCACAAATTGGAAACAGTTGTGAATGTTAGTCCTATTCCCACATCAAGAATAAATCCCTCTCATCCTTCAACACTTATTCTAGGAGATCCAACATCAGCAGTACAAACAAGAAGCAAAGTAAATAAAAGTTCTGAAGCTCATGCTTTTGTTAGTTATGTTCAAAAGCAAAGGAGAAACAATCATAAGATTTCATCATTTTTATTTGCTTGTTTTCTATCTCAACATGAACCCAAGAAGATTTCAGAAGCTCTTGAAGATGAAAGCTGGGTTGATGCTATGCAAGAAGAATTGTTGCAGTTTGAGATTCAAAAGGTTTGGATCCTAGTAGATTTGCCTTATGGGAAAAAGGCTATCGGTACAAAGTGGGTGTACCGAAATAAGAAGGATGAAAGAGGAGTGGTTGTCAGGAACAAAGCTAGATTGGTTGCTCAGGGACACAGGCAAGAGGAAGGAATAGACTATGATGAAGTTTTTGCTCCTGTGGCTAGGCTTGAAGCCATAAGGATCTTTTTAGCATTTGCCTCATATATGGGCTTAATAGTCTATCAGATGGATGTGAAAAGTGCCTTTCTCTATGGCAAGATTGATGAAGAAGTATATGTGTCTCAACCACCAGGTTTCCTTGATCTAATATCCTGAGAAAGTCCTACAAAGTGGTAAAAGCTCTGTAATGGTTGCATCAACTCCTAGACATGGTATGCTACTTTATCCACTTCTTGTTTGAAGAATGGATAATAGAAGAGGACAATTGACAAAACTCGCTTCTATAGAAGGATAAAAAAAAAAAAAAAAAAAAACAAACATGATATCATTTTAGTTCAAGTCTATGTGGATGATATCATCTTTGGGTCTACAAAGAAGTCTTGGTGTGATGAGTTTGAGGCATTGATGAAGAGTAGATTTCAGATGAGTTCAATGGGAGAGCTCACTTTCTTTCTTGGCCTACAAGTCAAACAGAAACCAAATGGTATATTTATTAGCCAGGATAAGTATGTTGCTAAAATCCTGAAGAAAGTTTGATTTTTGCAAGTGTTTAAGAACTGCCAGTACACCATTGAGACTCAGAAGCCATTAATCAAAGATGAGGAAGCCAGTGCTGTTTATGTCCATCTCCTATAGGTCAATGAAGGCTCCTAATGTATGTGACGCTTCTAGGCCAGACATTATGTTTGGCAGTCTGTGCTTGTTCTAGTTTCAAGTCACTCCAAAGACTCTCATTTAAGTACTGTCCAAAAGAATTTTAGTACCTTAAGGGCAACCCCAAACTGGCCTGTGGTATCCTAAGATCTTCAATTTGACTTGGAATCCTACTCAGATAGTGATTATGCTGGAGCAAATCTTGACAGGAAATCCACAACAGGAGGTTGTCAATTTCTTGGCAGGAGACTCATTACTTGGCAATGCAAAAAGCAGACCATTGTGGCCACTTCTACTACAGAAGCCGAATATGTTGCTGCTGCAAGCTGCTGTGGGCAAGTTTTATGGATTCAAAATCAAATGTTAGACTATGGGTTCAACTTCATGAACACAAAGATCTACATTGATAATGAAAGCACCATTTGCATTGTAAAGAATCCAGTATATCATTCAAAGACAAAGCATATTGCAATTAGGCACCACTTCATACGAGATGCTTATGAGAAGAAACTCATACAAGTGCTTAAGATCCACACCTGATGACAAGTAGCTGAATCTACTTAACCAAGGCATTTGATGTTAGCCGATTTCAGTTCTTGGTTGTTTCAATTGGGATGATAAATCCATAAGCTACATTGGTTAAAGGGAGGCAATATGAATGGGTCATCTGTGGATGAAAGAGGTAAAACACACCATGGCAAATCAAACTTGTTCCAAGAAACCCCTAAAACTTTATGCTCCACCTTTCTACTCATCAAGATTCAACCACCATCATGCAAGCAGAACAAACTGTACCAACAAGTGCTTCGTACACTTTCCGGTAGCAACTGGACCAAGAAACTGTGTTGTACCTAATCGTAAACCTAAGGACAAACCACGTTTTAACAAGGGTGCAAAAAGGTTGTTTATTAAGAAACAACATCATCGTGAGATTTGGAAATATCATGTTTGCTTTACCAGAAAGAGTTGGCTGTTGTTCAAGAGTAAGAAGATTGCTCAAGTTGTTAGTGCTTTGATTAAGAGTAAGAATTCTCTTGTGAAGCATTTTGAAGACATGAGATTATGTAGACCTTCCAAAGAGTATTTGCAGGTGTGGTTCAACCCACCAAGAGACGAGTCTATGTCATGTTTGACAACAAAGGGGATGCATACCATTGGAGAGGTGTGTACCAGGTAAAATTGGTTAGTATGGTTGATGATGAGAGAAGGTCGCGGTATGCGTTTCACATTATCAACTAGTTTAAAGCAAGCAATTTCAGATTAGAGATTTAGTATGCTTTTAAACTAAGTACTACTATTAGTAGAAATATTAGCAATTAGTTAGAGTTGTATAGTTTTTGGTTATGGATACATATTAACTAGAAGTGATGCTTGTCAACGCTTTAAGAAGATTTAGAGAGTCACTGAGAAGAGTTACTGATGGTGCTGAAGCATTCCTGATACTTACATTGTTCATTCTTAGTTTGGACAAAGTTAGTACCGACCATGCAAAGTTAGTACCGCTAAAGAGACGTTGGAGAAAAATACCGCCAAGGGTACAAAGTGTAAATTGGAACGTTTTCTTTAAAATTAGGTCTCCAAAACCTATAAGAATCCATCTCAATCGCACACTTACTCACGCAATCTCTCCAACTGACATTCTTCATTACAAGCCCTAATCTCTCTTACCGACGATCTCTCTCTTCTAAGCAACATGGCTGCTCTTGAGTCCTGTCCTAAGCACAACATGATCGCATACTTGGAAAAGACTGAAGGGAATGTCGAGTTTCATGAAGTTATTGATTTTCTTCGAAGAAGTTATATTTATCATGCGCTCACTGTAAGTCCTGTTGTTTCGACCACATTCGTTGAACAGTTTTGGACGTCTGCTAAGTCCAAAACAATCAACAATGTTAGGCACATAACTGCCAAAGTAGCTGGCAAGATTGTGTCTATCTCTGAGGCATCAATCCGAACTGATCTTATTTTTGATGATGCTGATGGGATAGACACATTACCAAATCAAGCTATCTTTGATGCTATTCAGCTTATGGGATATGAAGGGGATTTAACTGTGTTAACATTTAATAAAGCTTTGTTTTCACCCCAATGGAGGTTTCTATTTCACACAATTAATCATTGTTTAAGTTCCAAAAGTACCTCTTGGGATCAAATTCCTACAAACATTGCCACTGCTGTCATTTGTTTATCAACTAATCAAAAGTATAATTTTTCCAAATTAATTTTTGATGGTATGCTTAGACATCTAGAGGCTAAGAAGAAGTTTGTGATGTATCTGGTTTGCGTTTGAGCACTAGTCAAATTTATATATATATATAGTATTAATCCCGTGACAATTCTTTCCAAATTACTTCTCAAGTAAGAGAAATAAAAGGATAAAATCTCACTTAAGAAAACACAATACGTATATTTTTAACCGGGAAGTATTTCTTCTCGGGTCGTATCCCAACGAAGTCGTGAATTGAGATTTGGGAATAATTCGGATTCGAGTCAAGAATGATAAAGGATTTTTTTAAACTTTGGATTACACTACGAATAGAATAGCACAATTAAAAACAATTAACTAGCACGAAATTTTAATACACGAAAATAAAAAACGTAAGTTAAAACTGGAATTTAAAATCTAAGGCACAACTTTTAACAAATTTTATACCTAAAAATCACAAATTTAAAAAGAAAATTTTAAGAAAAAGATTTAGAATTTTTTAACTATTTTTGAATTTTTATTGATTTTTTAAAGAAAAATGAATTAACAAAAATAAACTTTTTCTAAAAATTAACACTAAAATTCTACTTTTATTTTTCAAAAATTCTAGATTGAAAAAGAAAATTTTCACAAAAAGAATTAGATTTTTTCAACTATTTTTCTATTTTCTATGAATTTTTTAAGAAAAAGAAATTACTAAAAATCTATTTTAATTCCTAGAAAATACAAATTTAACTGGAAAAATAAAGAAAAATGGTTTTTAACAACTAAAAAGGTGCAGAAATTTAATGGAACAAAAATGCCCAAATTTTATAAACTAATTGAACCCTAATTTTGCCAATTAAAAACCTAACCCTAATTTTATTAAAACTAATTTTAAAAATATTAAAACTATTTTATTATACTAAAAATACAGGGTAGAAAGTGTAAAGAAAGAAAGAAAAGGGTAGCCGGGGTAACTGTCTAGATTTTACACTATAATGAAAACGGGTAACCTTTAACTATTGAAAAATTACAAAACAGACCCTACGA